>JARSSU010045012.1:0-69755 GCA_029619165.1 Eurosta solidaginis | reverse complement strand
TAAAATGCATAACAATTACCTTACAATTCTATCAGCTTGCAAACAATAGGAAGAAATAAAGCCAGGGTGTCAAGAGAATCGTCATAAAGCCGTTGCAATGCAAATTCATTTTACTAATAGTAAATTTTAAGAATTCATGAGTTTTTACACGCTATAATAATTGAATATTCAATTATTGTTTGTTAGGAAAACGAAAATAAAGGAACATTTATGGCAATTGCGATGGTACATTTCGAAAACCGACACCGTAATCATCATCAGGCAATTTCGAATGTTATCACAGCTTTAGCCGAGACTCGAACCGCGAATCACACGGTGAAACTGCAGTAGCCTTATCAACTAGGCTACACTGCTTGTATTTGTTTTCTTGGTTATCTGGTTGGTCTTGGTTATTATCTCATTTTTTGCCAACTAATTAATCAATTTAATTAACGTAAGGGGAATTGAATTAAAGGTAAACATTAGAAAGAATACGAATACAAAATTTAGAACGTATATTTGTAAATATGCGCTGACACTAGCAACTTAGACACAGAATATAGTAGAAATGGCAGAATTCAAAATCGGTCAGCCATTGAAACAGTAAGGCCCTGTTTTTAATGGGAGTTTAAAATACACTTCAATGGGAGTTTAAAATACACTTATACTTCGATAGGTTTTTTAACCTTGCAAATTTTTGATACTTAAGATCGATTTGCAGTGCGAATTTATGCTGCAATTAAGCTTAACTTAACCTTGGAACGTTGCCTATTTAACACTAATTCTACTCTCATCTCAGTTACATACGCCCAAATGGACTGGGAAGTAATGATAAAACAGGCAAAGCCGAAATTAAATGTTTAATGTAGGTTTTTTCAAAAATTTCCTCGGCTTATACTAAAGATATCTTAGTTATTTTTGAACAAAAAAAATCGTTGAAAGTTACAAGAATCGGTAAAATAGTAAATAGTACCGTAAAAGCCCCAAAATTCAATGTCGGTAGCGAGCTCTAAATATGCTTCAAAAAATCAAAAATACTGAAATAGTTTCTCAAGATAGAGAACCAATTAAGATATGACCTGTCAAAAAATAAAAAATAAAAATGTGCACCTGTATTAGGACCACCCTAATGTAGGTGAATAAATAAATCATCACTGCATATTTTTGTTGACGAGCTTACGACGACCACCAGCCATTTACCTGTGTCCATGGTAAAGGTTGGACAAAAATTTTGTTAGAAATAATTTTACTAATGTTTGCGGCTTGGGGGTTTTTGCGTTGTTTTACAACTTTTTGGTAAATATAGTTAGCGTGGTTATATATTGGATGTACCAACTATTTTTGAATGCTCAAAAGTTAGTTTTAATATTAAATAAGTTTTAATATAAAATTCAGTTGCATTTTATTATTAGTTGCATATTCATATTAGAAATATTTCTCAGTGACTGACATTCGAATTGCATAGAAATATTTAAATATACAAACTAAATGAATTTCAAAAAATAATTTGAATTTGAAGAAACTTAGTGTGCGAGCAAACAAACACGAGCACATACATATTTATTTATTTATATACATATTTCTAAACCCTTTGCAATTTGTAAGTACTTAACTAAGAGCTCTACTTGTTTTGTAAAATTTTCAATAATAACGAAAATGTTTTATATGCTTTTTGTGTGTGTCAAGCACTTTATTGATTATGTGATATTTATAAATATGTACAAATTATTTAAATTAATTTGTTTTGCGTGGTCGTGAAGGAATGAGCGAATTTTCCGGTGTTGAAACAAAAATATGAAATTATCATTTGATTTGTTTGCTTGCGGTAAACCTCATATCTAAAATTATGTTGTGTGTTTATGTATGTGGCTGGAAGTTTTTTGCATTAATTAATTGAAATTTAAAGTAACAGTGAAGTGTATTTTTTTATGCCTTACTTATTTGTACTCTATACTAGCTAGTAAGGTCTGAGTACAGCATCAATTATTTGCGAGGTGTTGGCGCACCACAGCTTTTATAAATCCACGATAGAACTAGCGTTGGCAAAAATTCATGTCACAGCGACTTTAAATCCCAATAAGTCACAGTGACAAATTTTAAGAAATCATTGTGACTCAATATCCGGTGTAACTTCTTTGCTTGCTTTTTAAGAAATCACCGTGACTTTAAGTGCAATCATGTGTACTAATAAAAGAATCAGAAACGAAATCGTGCCTCTCTTCACATGAAAAATTAAGATAATGAACCAATAAACCTTTTATTTGTGCTGCGACTAAGTAGCATTAGATGGCGCAATAAAATACTACAGTTTACTGCGCTTTCTCGCAGTAAATAACCGTACATATCCAGACATTTCTGATTCATACTGTGGAAGCTATGTAACTTCACAGCTGTGATTGAGTTGATTGATTCTGCCACTATTGGAAAGGGTGATTATAAACAGCTATTTAGATCATATTGCTCTTTTATTACCATCGCAGTCACTCAAAAAATCGCAGCAACTGATATGACATAGTCACAGATCATATTGTTGACGCTCAGACTACCAGCTCAACGTTAACTGATGTCGTTCAGTGAAAGGCATTGCTTATCAATGACGTTGTTCACTGCATACATAAAACAAACTACATGTTCTCTGTACTCTTAATCCGATTAAAGGAGAATCAACATCTACTTAATCCAATTTGTTTACCGCATTAAGAATTATCTTTGTTTTTTGGTATGGAGTATACATACAAATCGATTGAAAAGTTCCCTCTAGAAACAGGATCAGCCTTTAGAGTGAGATATTCGGTGTACTGGAACGAGAAACTGTATGGTTAGTGGCATAAGGGTTGCGTTTTAGAAAACATCATCAGACACCTTCCGAGGATTTTCATAGGATTTTTAAGGTTTCCCCCCAGGAGGGGCTTTAGATTGGAAAGAGGAGTCGTACCACTCTGCAAAGTTGGGTACAAAATTAACTACGGAAAAGTGGTTTTCTCCTATCTATATATCTATAGCTAAATTTAGTATTCGTAACTATTATCAGCGAAGAAAGTGTCCATGTTAATGATACAGGTTAAGAGCTAGCCAGCGCCAGCTGAATGTATGTTGATTGATTGTATTGCCGTTCGTTTGATTGTGTGGCACGCCTCAACATAATTCAAAACTGATGATGACAAAGTTATGTTGTTGGGAGCCATACGGAGCCAAAAGTATCGTTGCGTGGCCACTTTTGCTCTACGTAATATAAGGCTCAAGAACTTGGGCAGGTTTGTTGCCTGAAAGAGGTGTCAAAATGCTCTTTATATGATATACGTAGGTTTATAGGGCAAAACCAATGGTTTGTCCAAGTGGATCAAAATAGCACCGTGCGCGTTAAGTTTTGATGTAGTACTGAAATGTGTAAATTTACCATAGGATTGATGCCTTACTACGAAAACTAAAAAAAAATTGGTATTAGTTGGTTTGCTGATTGATGTTTCTAAATTAGCAACGGATCCTGTTATCTAAGCCTAATACCGACCTGGGCTTTTTAAAATAAAATGATTTAAATCTCGAAGAACCAACAGTTTTGTTTTAAAATTGGATTACCACTTAAAAACAGTAGTACATATTGACTCATTGGTGAGTTTACCGCAATTCACTAACACTGCGTTCAAATCAAACTGATCATCTGGTTACGCTTGTGCGCTTATTTTCATACTCGGCTGCATAATTTTCGTGTCTAAACTTGAAAACTGTTCTCGTCTATAGGTTCGCGCGCTTAACAATGACTCTTGATTTTGCCTTCGTTCCTCGGCTTAAGTGTCTGTGTAAGTAAATTAAGTAAGCTTGTGCTTGCTTTGTTGTTGAAGCAGCGTTAGTATGGGATAGTTTTGATAAAATTCGCCACATTATATTAATATTATTTCTAATTGCTGATTTTTTGTGCGGTCCCTTTTTCGCTATTTTTTGAGAATCCAAATCTATAAATAAAGTTTCGGCTGTAAAGATGGAGATTCGTGTTATTAGGGAGCTTTGAGCATTATTGGTGGTAGTGCTTTTGTTTAACTATATTTTATTAAAATAATTTGTTAAAAATTAACGATTGTGAGCACACAAAGGAATCTATTTGTGCTATGGCACTATTGTGAGTATTTGATTAGAAAAAACACTGCATTACCGGCAGTACCTAACATTCGCCATATGGCAGCGCAAGCGCATGTAAGTTCATAGATGTTTGGTTAATGACCGGCAGTTGCTACCATTTGAAAGATGGCAGCGCAAACGCGTGTAAGTTTATAGATGATTGATGATACAACAGCTGATTTTTGTTGATATTTGATACAAGACTTTCCTGCGCAAGATGCGCACGGGTCCGGCAAGTATGAGAATATTTCTAATGGGTCCTAAGCTTTAGCATCATTGATAGTTTTGCTAAGTAGTTTTAATGAGTACTGAAATTGAACTTTTACTTCAACTGCCTAGGCTCGCTCGAGTTCCTATTAGGGGAAGTAGTCTATGTGAGAGTAATCAGAATGTGCCGCGTATCTTGTTTATGTTTATTTTGTTGTAAACTAAGGCAAACAGGAGTGCGAGCAGGTGTATTTTTAACAAATTTTCGTGGTAATAATAAGTGCACTCAGAAAAAAATCTTGTGTGGATGGCAGTCAAGCAATATACCACAGTGTCTGCCGTATGTATGTATGAATCAGCTGACGTACACAGGAAATATGTGGATGTGAAAACAACATTGCGTACATAAACGAATATATACTTTCAAGAGGCAATTTTTTTTGTACATGTACATATGTATATAGTTCGATGCTTGTGTAAAATTTAATATAGCAGCTGTGTTAAAAAACAAGAGAATACGTAAAATTGTTTATAAAACACAAAAAAACGATATTCAAAAGTTTCGCACTTCTTAGCTTATCTTTAAACATAGTCTATTTCTGTCATCAACAGATAAAGTGGGTGTTATCTTACCTACAGATCTTGAGAAATTCCTTAATTGTTGGTTTTAATTACCAGTAACGACCTCAAACTTGGCTTCCGAAGTCTGTGGTTGAAGCGTCTGGGCAATAGAATTTTCCCTTTTTTTCACAATTACCATTTTGTTGATAAGACTTGGCTGGTGGCCTGCCACGGTAATCAGATAAAAAAATAATGTATCCCCACGTTGGGCGCCGCATACGCTTAATTTAGCTGTTGCGATATGATCCAGCCTATTTAGAATGAAATCAAATGGCATACAAAGGACCATGTGAATGTTTTTAAATAAAAATTATCAGTTAGAAGATGCACTCCGTGATGAAATCTAAATTGGTAGGCCCCAATTGTTAAAGGTAAAATTTAGGTTTCGACAGACCTCAGTATATTTGGAGTGAACATCGAAAGTTAATTCCTTACGAAGGACTATCTAACCCTTTTTTTCATGGCAAATGTGAACAGATTTATATAATATCACATCATCGCATGTAAATTTTAGAATACATAGCATTTATGTATGTGTTTCGAAATAAAATTCAGTCAATTTAGAATGAACATATGTTCATACATGCATATGTAGGGCTATATGCATGTTTTGTAAAACAAAAAAAAACATAACCACGAAATGGCCGCACTTCCTGATCAAAGCCAAATTAATAGGGCCCCATGTTGGGCGCAGCGTAAGAACATTTTTGAAGACGAAAAATTTAGTTCTTTCGAAATGAATTTGGCGTATTTAAATAAAAATGCGAAAGTAAATTGCAACTATATGAATTTGTTTTTTAACAAATTCGAAAAGGTCGATATCATATCGCAGCATCCCATCGTTTGTAAATTTTCGAGGATACAATACTTGGCTGTCTTGAAATTAATTCATCCTCTTTATTACGAACAAGCAACTGCATATGTAGTACTATAAATATGTTTTTTAAAAAAATTGTTGGTAACTGGTCGCAATTCATGATCAAAGCCAAATTAGTGGGCGCCGCGTGTAAATTTTAAAAATGCAAAATTTAGGTGTTCGAAATGAACTGAACTTATTAAGAAGAAACAAGAATTGCATATGCAGCACTATATGCAAGTTTTTTTAACACAAATTATCAGTAAGTGACAAACGTCATGATGAAAGCCTTCTTAAAACAGCCCATGTTGGGCGCCGCGTAAGTAAATTTTTAAAGATGCAAGCAGCCTATTTGGTATACACAGCAAAAGGAGAATGCCTATATAGCTTTTTTTTTAATAAAAACCTTAGAAGATCGATGTCATAAAAAATTCTTAGGCAGCAAACGGTGCATAGATTTTCAATCTGTTAAGATGTGAGAAGACTTTGTCTGGCTACTATGATGAGTATCTGAAAAAGTTGTTGTCACTCGTATGGTTTTCTGGCGAAGCTATTTAAAGGAAACGCAGCAGAGCCAAATTGGGAAGACTCACGTTGCGCACCGTGTACATTAATCTGCGAGGACACAAATGTAGATGTTTTGATGGAATTCGGCTTATTAAAAGGGAATTGAGTATTGTGACCAATATTAGCATCACCATGCTGTTAGTAATAAATCACAACAACAAAAACCGCAAGCAGCCACACTTATGCATATGTACACATTAAAGCAAGCAGCCATGCCTACATAGAAGGGGATGAAGAATATTTCACACACACATAACCAGCAGCTTAAAGCAAAGATATTATCTCATATACACATATGTAGTCATCAGCTAGGAGCAGAATAACCAAGTATGCGATACAACTGTTCCATGTTCGTGAAAAGTCTAGACCTAGGAGAAATATGCGAAGAGAGTACAAAAGCAGCGCAAGCTGAGGAATAACTAATTAGTTTGATTTAAACATGCTAAGAAAAGTTATTGGTTGGGAGGTACTACGCCCAAAGCAGTCTAATAAAGACCATTTTGCAATACTGTTTTACATATTTGAGTTGTTTATAGAAGGTGAATAATTATCAGGAATTCCCAGAATTAGTTACAATGAAAACATTTTTTTTTCAATAAAACTCTAAGAACAGCAAGCTCAAAAGAAATTCTCTAGAAACCAACAAATTATCATTTGAGAATTTTATTTCGATTTTTACAAAACTTTTTCTGGCACACCTTTTACATGTAGATTGAGTTACATTTTACATGTAAATTATTAAGAAAAATCATCATAGCCTGCAAGCATGTGATTATTAATTTTGGTGGCATTTTTTTTACCCAATACTGTAGGCAATAACATAATTTTTTCAAAATATGTGCATATACAGATTTCTTTTTACATTTTTGCGACAGCAAAATATAAACAAAATAGTTTTATACACACATACATATTTTAATAGCCTTCGGCGGTGTCAAGATGGCAAAAGGGGTAAACGTTTATTTAAATCGTATTTTTTTCTGCTAAAGTTCTCGCATTTTGGCACAAGTGCACACATGTGAATATTATTTTTTTTTACAAATATTGTTATTGTTTATATACAAATACGTAGTATATGCATTCTTAAAATAAATTTGCTGTTTAATTGGCTAGAAAGATATTGCGTCGTTAAGAACAAAACAACAAAAGCAATCATGGAGGATGAAGTGTAAATGAAAATAAAATTTATACGCTTAGCTAAAGATTTTTAAGCTAATAATTTGAAATTTTTTCATTGATTGTTTTTGCGGCAAAAAAAATTATTTTAGTGAGGACATTCGAAGGTAATCGATATAGCATTGCCAATAAGTTTTAAAACTACAGGTGCTATAACTCGAACAAGAATTAATATACCAAAGGGATTTAAGTTGTTCATACCTCACGATCAAGAGGGGTGGGATGACTCCACCTGACACGGACGGTCTTCTCCCGCTTTCTTTTGTTTTATTTTTCTTTCTCTTAATCTTTTTAGGTCCATATATCTTTCCCATATAGATATGACATTTATAATTTTGCATTTGTGAATATGAGTCGAGTAAGGTGGCAAGAACCACGACTTACTGCCGACGAGCTTCAGCCGAGCTACCACCTTGCCTGCCTGTCACCCTGTCTTGCCACGAACCAAGCAGTTATTTTACAACTGGCATGAAGTAGTAGGAAGAATTACTTTTGTTATTACTTTTTATTGTAATTAGCATTTTATACTCAGTTGAGCAGAGCTCACAGAGTATATTAAGTTTGATTGGATAACGGTTGGTTGTACATATATAAAGGAATCGAGATAGATATAGACTTCCATATATCAAAATAATCAGGATCGAAAAAAAATTTGATTGAGCCATGTCCGTCCGTCCGTCAGTCCGTTAACACGATAACTTGAGTAAATTTTGAGGTATCTTGATGAAATTTGGTATGTAGGTTCCTGAGCACTCATCTCAGATCGCTATTTAAATGAACGATATCGGACTATAACCACGCCACTTTTTCGATATCGAAAATTTCGAAAAACCGAAAAAGTGCGATAATTCATTACCAAAGACAGATAAAGCGACGAAACTTGGTAGATGAGTTGAACTTATGACGCAGAATAGATAACTAGTAAAATTTTGGACAATGGGCGTGGCACCGCCCACTTTAAAAGAAGGTAATTTAGAAGTTTTGCAATCTGTAATTTGTCAGTCGTTGAAGATATCATGATGAAATTTGGCAGGGACGTTACTCCTATTACTATATGTACGCATAATAAAAATTAGCAAAATCGGAGAAGGACCACGCCCACTTTTAAAAAAAAATTTTTTAAGTAAAATTTTAACAAAAAATTTAATATCTTCACAGTATATAAGTAAATTATGTCAACATCAACTCCAGTAATGATATGGTGCAACAAAATACAAAAATAAAAGAAAATTTCAAAATGGGCGTGGCTCCGCCCTTTTTCATTTAATTTGTCTAGATACTTTTAACGCCATAATTCGAACAAAATTAACCAATCCTTTTGAAATTTGGTAGGGGCATAGATTTTATGATGTTAACTGTTTTCTGTGAAAACGGGCGAAATCGGTTGATGCCACGCCCAGTTTTATACACAGTCGTTCGTCTGTCCTTCCGCATGGCCGTTAACACGATAACTTGAGCAAAAATCGATATATCTTTACTAACTCAGTGCACGTAATTATCTGAACTCACTTTTTATTGGTATAAAATAGGCCGAAATCCGACTATGACCACGCCCACTTTTTCGATATCGAAAATTACGAAAAATGAAAAAATGCCATAATTCTATACCAAATACGAAAAAAGGGATGAAACATGGTAATTGGATTGGTCTATTGACGCAAAATATAACTTTAGAAAAAACTTTGTAAAATGGGTGTGACACCTACCATATTAAGTAGAAGAAAATGAAAAAGTTCTGCAGGGCGAAATCAAAAGCCCTTGGAATCTTGGCAGGAATACTGTTCGTGGTATTACATATATAAATAAATTAGCGGTACCGACAGATGATGTTCTGGGTCACCCTGGTCCACATTTTGGTCGATATCTGGAAAACGCCTTCGCATATACAACTACCACATCCCTTTTAAAACTCTCATTAATACCTTAATTTGATACCCATATCGTACAAACACATTCTAGAGTCACCCCTGGTCCACCTTTATGGCGGTATCTCGAAACGGCGTCCCACCTATGGAACTAAGGATTACTCCTTTTAAAATACTCATTAACACCTTTCTTTTGATACCCATATTGTACAAACAAATTCTAGGGTCACCCCTGCTCCACCTTTATGGCGATATCTCGAAACGGCGTCCACCTATGGAACTAAGGATTACTCCCTTTTAAAATACTCATTAACACCTTTATTTTGGTACCCATATTGTACAAACAAATTCTAGGGTCACCCCTGGTCCACCTTTATGGCGATATCTCGAAAATGCGACCACCTATACAACAACCACCACTCCCTTTTAAAACCCTAATTAATACCTTTAATTTGATACCCATATCATACAAACACATTCTAGAGTCACCCCTGGTCCACCTTTATGGCGATATTTCGAAACGGCGTCCACCTATAGAACTAAGGCCCACTCCCTTTTAAAATACTCATTAACACCTTTCGTTTGATGCCCATATTGTACAAACAAATTCTAGGGTCACCCCTGGTCCACCTTTATGGCGATATCTCGAAACGGCGTCCACCTATGAAACTAAGGATTTCTCCCTTTTAAAATTTTCATTAACACCTTTCTTTTGATACCCATATTGTAAAAACAAATTCTAGGGTCACCCCTGGTCCACCTTTATGGCGATATCTCGAAAAGGCGACCACCTATACAACAACCACCACTCCCTTTTAAAAACCCTCATTAATACCTTTAATTTGATACCCATATCGTACAAACACATTCTAGAGTCACCCTGGTCCACCTTTATGGCGATATTTCGAAACGGCGTCCACCTATAGAACTAAGGCCCACTCCCTTTTAAAATACTCATTAACACCATTCGTTGATATCCATATTGTACAAACAAATTCTAGAGTCAACCCTGATCCACCTTTATGGCGATATCCCTAAATGGCGTCCACCTATAAATCTATGGCCCACTCCCTCATAAAATACTCTTTAATGTCTTTCATTTGATACACATGTCATACAAACACATTCCACGATTTCCCTCGGTTTCATTTTCCTACATGGTTATTTTCCCTTATGTTGTCACCATAGCTCTCAACTGAGTATGTAATGTTCGGTTACACCCGAACTTAACCTTCCTTACTTGTTACAGACTGCAATTAATAACACAGTGACACTTTTTGCAATAAAAATTTCGAATCAACAAAAACTCACAAAAATTTTACTTGTACACCGTGGCGTATGAGTAATATTTTTGCTTAGGATCAATCCGTGATTTTTTTTTGCCAGAACTACAAAAGGCGAAAACAGTATCAGACAATATATTTTTCATTGTACTGATTTCGTGATTTAAGCTTTTTGATTCTACCTGGCTGAGGGTTGGGTCTAGAAGAAGCAAAGGGAATGCGAAGCTGTAATGTTGGATTTGGTGTGGAAGAGACTACGCCACCAAGTACAATCATTTACGTCTGCGTATAAAATTCATGAAAGCGATATTCTTCCCTTATACATAATAAGCACGCTAAGCAAGAAAAAATTGCACATATTAACACAAGAAAGGTTTCAGTCGATAAACTACGTACAAGACGCCTTAGCTGACAATCTCGGTTTGGCTCTCACAGCTGCTCTATTAAAAGAATATTCGACTAACGATGTTATCGAGCGTTGGGAGCATATTTCCCACTCAATACGTCGTATGGTCACTATAGGGCTTCTCCCAGAGCAAGTTGCCCAAAGGCTCTTTCGTGAATTAAAGAGGGAAAGAAGGTTTGTAGTTCGAAAATTTAAAACTGAGTATAAAAGATAGACGAGGTAGGAGCTGAAAATGTTTGATGTTGCTTGATGACGCTACCGGCACACCTCTTTCGAGCTCTGAGACGTATACAGGGAGGTATAATACTTGAAATACTGCTGGAAACACTGGTGGTTAAATGAAGGAATAGTAGTGGTGACCTAACCGACATATCAAGTAAGCTGCTCTACTAATTCACTTATCAACCAACCTTGACAGTCACCTAACTGCTGACAGATACAAATTCGCGACTGTGAAGGGTTTCGTCTATTCGGGAACCAGAGTTAATATCAGTATATCAAGTAGAAAAAAAAGACTCTACAGAGCAAGTGATACTTTGGACTGAGTGGGAAATGTATACGCAATACCGATGATCAATATTGGTGAACATTTGATGATTAGCAGCACGTGCTATGAACGTGGAGTTATGAACGTAGTGCAGACCCATAAGGGTCTGAAACATACGCAGGCTTTGTCATGTCTTTTTAAGGAGTTACAACATTCCAGTCCAGAATCGTTTTTTATCGACAATCAACTTGGGCAACAAAGGACTTTGTCTTTCCTAGTGCTCCCACTCCCAAATTTCAAAAAAATTCACGAAAGTTTCGAACTTTTTATTTCGAGTTTTCTGAGCTTTTTTGAATATGCAGTTTTATGGTCGTATAGATTATGGACAGTTTATTTTTTTTCAAAGGATGTTTTATATTTTCTTTGGAAGAGTGGTATTAGGTCAGCGGCCATAACGTCAATTTACTTTATGACCTCTTCAAATGGGTATTCAAAGGGTGGTTAAGCGCAGTAAAAAGCTTTATAGCTTCCGCAACCCAGTTGTCAACCTCACCTACGCGAGGGGGAATTCTGTTACAAATATGAATTTATCATACACTTGTTAAGCAGGCGAGGGTTTAGCGACCCCAAGTTCCTCATGTAATTAGGGTTGGGGAGGGCGGTATGGCTTGGAAGGTTTAATGTGGTCATATTAATTCTTCCCTATATAGTCGGGCTAGTACCTCAATGGTACTTGTTGCCGGAACCCGGTACGTTCATCTATATCCAGTAAAGGACCATCAACATCGATAACACTCCACAAACCCTTCGGCGAGTTTCTTTATAGTTAATACACCAACAATAACCACTTTAAATGACAACAAGGTCAGTTGAAGTTATGACCATATGAAATGGTCACAACCAGCGGTTTTTATTCCAAATTTCAACTGCGGCTGGTTTCAAATTTAGTTTCATTACCGTAAAAAATCGGACTGAAAGCTGGGCCAGTGAGGATTCCTTTGAATTAAGAATATAAAAATAAAAATAAATGTAAGGCGCGATAACCTCCGAAGAGATCTAAGGCCGAGCTTCTCTTTCAATTTGCGTCGTGCTCCTCTTGATTTTTCCCTACAAATTGGCCGGACGGGACCTACATGTTTTATGCCGACTCCGAACGGCATCTGCAAGGCAGATAAGTTTTCACTCAGAGCTTTTCGTGGCAGAAATACACCCGGAGCGCTTGCCCAACACTGCCGGGGGCGACCCCGCATAGAAAAATTTTCTACTAATTGAAAAACCTTATTTCTAAAATTTTGATGTTGCTTTGCCCGGGGTGTGAACCCAGGGCATACGGTGTGGTAGGCGGAGCACGCTACCCTCACACCACGGTGGCCGCCGAATTAAGAATATATTCAGCTAAAATTCGAAGCAATTTTCCAGAAGTTTTTTCCTTTGCCGGATATAGATCCGGTACGTTCCGGTAACTATCACCATTACTACTACTAGTACTCGCTGGACCATCTCTGGAACAATGACCACAATCAACCTCTAGGCCATCTCGCCCCCAAACCCTAGTTTCATGAGGAACTTGGGGTCTCCAGAGCTTCGCCTGCTAAATATGTGTATGATGCATGCATACGTGCATATTTGTAACAGGATTCAACTCGCGTATGTAAGGTTGACAACTAAATTGCGAAAGCTATGAATTGCCCTTATCAACCCTTTGAGTCCTGCGTTTGTGCTGATCTTAAAAATCTGTATAAGCTTACGGCCTTTTTCTGGAAATGGTCATAAGGCCAAACAAAAATTGTCTAACTGGTCATAGAGCCAAATGAAGAAAGGCAATAATTGAAGTGGTCATAAGGCCAATTTATCTTATAAGCGCTTGGAGTTGCCTTAACGTCAATTGACATTTTGGCCACTGAACTTATGTCACCCCACCTGTTCTTCCAGGCGTATGGCGCATAGCTCAATTTTGTATAAGCAAAAAACCTGAAGCACCCTTCCGAAAAAAAGTTGTTAAAAATCAATGCAATTTTCGAGATACCTATAACTTGTATTTTGTTAATCTAAAATTGGTTGGGCTACAAAAAAGCATACTCAGAAAAATTAAAAAGCTCTAAAAAATTCGAAATCTTTGTAGTTTTCAAAATTTTTCGAAAAAGTTTTTGGTTGGCATAGTTTTAGTTAGGTTAGGTTAGGTTAGGTTCAAGTGGCTGCCGTCCGCATCGGAGCGGCACACTTAGGCCTTTATAGGCCCATTGTGAAACCACACGGATTTGTTCCTACTCTCCTAATCAAACCACTTCGTTGAGTTTGTGAAGCTAACCAAGCGTCGTGTACTGACCTTAGCTATATCAGTCAGATCTACAAGAAACGTCATGCCCATGAAACGTTTCCTTTTTCTACCGAGCGCTGGACATTCGCAAAGTAGATGCCTAACAGTGTCAGACTAATCTTCGTTGTCGCAGCTTCTACAATAATCATTAGATGGAGCGCCAATCCTTTCCGCATGCGGTCCAATACAGATGTGACTAGTGAGAAGACCCAAAACTAAGGAAAGATCCCTCATTCCATTCCGGCCATGTGAGTTTTGCCGTGTGGCATCCATCAAATGCTTCCGCCTAGCTCCCACTTCCATCAATTGAACCTCCTTTATCTTCAGCTTGCAGGTGGAGAGCGGCATGCCCAACCTCTTCCAGGATGGCGAAAGTGGAAGGGAGGTACCCTTTCTTGCAAGCTCATCCGCCATCTCATTACCTGGTATGCCCCTATGCCTCGGAACCTATACCAGATGCTGAGTAAACTGTTCAGCCATCACGTTAAGCGATCTGCGATAGCCTCCTACAGTTTCAGAATTAGTTGTACCAGAGTCAAGGGCTTTCAGCGCTGCTTGACTATCTGAGAAAATATAAATGTGCCCCTGAGAAACTACCTTCTGCCTTAGGCAGTCCACAGCGTCTTGTTTGGCTACAAGGTCAGTGTTCAAGCAACCTTGAACATTTTTTCTTATTTACAGGATAATAGTAGTTAACCGATTTGTAAATACAGTCCACTGTTAGAAACTATATTTTAGCGATTGAGCGACCTATTTAAACAAAGATAAGACAATCACGCACAAACACATGTATATAGATATGTAGCAAATGAACCTGTGTAAATATGAACTACTTACACAAACAAAGATAAGATAATGCATACGAGGTCGCTCATATCAACAAAACAAATATATGTAAATAAATATAGTTAAAGATAAGACATTCACACACACACACATGTAAATGAACCTTTGTAAATATTTATGTATACAACAACAAATTATAAGAAAGCTAGGATAAGACAAGTGTATATAAAGTAAGATAATTTGTAAATAAATCAGAATTCTTTGAACTCTCAAACCAAGCAATTCTTATTTTAATACAAACTGCTTCCCCCCACCAGAGGTAAGGGGCATTTGTTGTAACGTTTGAGAATGTATTTAGCTTCTCATTAAAACATTGTTTTGCTTCTTTAAAGTATTCTTTGGTTCCCCCCACCAGCGGTAAGGGCCAAAAAATTACTTTTGGTATATGGCAATTTACGACTGCCTTATATTTGAGACCCTTACAAAATCTCAAGGAAGCTGCTCAACATTCATTGGTCGATAGAGCCTAAAAAGAGCTCAGCGGAGGTACTATAAGTCTCTCCAAAGAAAAAGAGCATGACCAAGCAAACAAAAATATATGTAAGACGGGACAGCAAAGTCTGCTCGCATTAGTAAAGAAACCCTATAAACATAGGCAAATAAGTAAAAGTAAGACCTGTGAAACAAATACAGGCAATCAACAAAACAAAAAAGCCCTATCAATATAGGAGAAGTAAAAAGTCCTATATAATTAGGCACATAAAAACCTTAGCATTGGCTAAAGGCAAAACTCCCCCGGCAGGACCACATTTTAGTGGTTTAATAGGGCCAAAAAATATATACTGGGCAAAAACAAAAGTACAATTAAATAAAAATAACTCAGCATGGCGAAGATCGCTGAAAGTCAACTTGACATAAGTCAAAGAAAAAGACAGATATTTAAAGGAAAAATTGATTTGTTCTACAGACTTCTGGACAAGTGTGAACTTGCCAACAGTACCGCTTCTGACAAATTTATATCCCAATATTTTGAGGATATACAATTCCTCTACAAAACAGATTTTGCTGAAGTCTGTAATCTAGAATTGGAGAATGATTACCACAAAATGTTGGCCGAATATCATAAGAAATATATCTACATACCTAATTTTCTTGCAAATAAGTAGGAGGAAACGAAGAAAAATTCAAATCAGATGAACATACTTTAGGTGACTTAGAAGAAGAAACCTTCATATTCATTCCATCACCACGATTACGTCAGCTATTCATGCCGCAAGAGAAGGACAAGGATGAATACGTGTCAGCCAACGATGGCGCGCACGACAATGCTATGAACTCATATTCAATAACACAAAGAAATATTAACGCGGATAAAAGTATTAGTGATATTCGGACCGAGGCAGATGAAAATACAATTCTCATTACGCGTTCTACTCCCTCGCCAGGAAATTCTGGTCGAATTTGCCAAACCGGGGGAAAAGTGGAATAAGCATTAGGACAGAGACTCTTGAAGATGGCGACGACGAGGCGAAAGAGGATGATTATAATGATGCTGTACGAAAAATAGAACGACCGCAACTGCAACCGCAACATCAAATCGAAGAACAACCGCAGAACCTTCGGAAGTCAAAAAATGATCATTTAACATACGAGCATGCTGACTATGAGTTGGTATCGGATTTAGTTTGTGATGTTCAGATGGCGTCGAAGAAAATGGAAGTAACCAGCAGCAATTCAGATGATAGCATAAATGAAATACAAATGGGTTGTAGTATTCACCGTATCGATGGTAGTAGTAATGGAAGTATCTCCGTCAATACTGTACCCATACAATTGAACTCAGCTTCGCCGGTGTCTATCGGTCACCAGCATCATCCGAAAGTACAGCATCCACAACAACTACAAGAAAAAGCTACAAAAGAGCGACAACATAACATACCACAAAGAAAAAATTATCGTTGATACAAATAGGCAAGTTATAGGCAATTTACTTGTGCAACGTCAACAGCAGCAACAACAACAATTAAAACATCTCAAGCATCAAGGCATTCAGATCACTGCAAGCAAATTTTTCAGGAAAGATGACATCAAACGTTACTTCCGGGATAAAGGCGGAGGCAGTTGGAAGAATGTATGTATATTTTATCTATTTTTTATTAATTATATCTTTTCATCACAAAAATATCTTCAATAGAGAAAAACATACGACACAATAATAAGTGTACGCTAAGATAAACTATTGCTAAAAACATTCTAGTATTTTAAATTTAAAAATATTCATACATAATTTTCCCTCGCTTTATTTCATATGCAAGTCAAAAAAATAAAATTACAATAAAACTTGACGGTCATGCAAAATAAACAGAATTATAATCGATAAGAATATTTTTGGCCGTGGCAGTATGTTCAAGCAACCTTGAACATTTTTTCTTATTTACAGGATAATAGTAGTTAACCGATTTGTAAATACAGTCCACTGTTAGAAACTATATTTTAGCGATTGAGCGACCTATTTAAACAAAGATAAGACAATCACGCACAAACACATGTATATAGATATGTAGCAAATGAACCTCTGTAAATATGAACTACTTACACAAACAAAGATAAGATAATGCATACGAGGTCGCTCATATCAACAAAACAAATATATGTAAATAAATATAGTTAAAGATAAGACATTCACACACACACACATGTAAATGAACCTTTGTAAATATTTATGTATACAACAACAAATTATAAGAAAGCTAGGATAAGACAAGTGTATATAAAGTAAGATAATTTTGTAAATAAATCAGAATTCTTTGAACTCTCAAACCAAGCACTTCTTATTTTAATACAAACTGCTTCCCCCCACCAGAGGTAAGGGGCATTTGTTGTAACGTTTGAGAATGTATTTAGCTTCTCATTAAAAACATTGTTTTTGCTTCTTTAAAGTAATCTTTGGTTCCCCCCACCAGCGGTAAGGGCCAAAAAATTACTTTTGGTATATGGCAATTTACGACTGGCCTATATTGAGACCCTACAAAATCTCAAGGAAGTTGCGTCAACATCAGTCGGCTGAAATACGCTGCAGTGATCCGGAAGGCGAAACGATCTTTGTATGTCCAATCGTTCCGAATAGACACCTCCTCCGAATCTGTTTTCCAGTTTAGATCCATCTGTGTAGATCTGAATGCTGTCGGTGGGCTAATATGTGTCATTCACCACTGTTCCCTCTCAGGGATTAATATCTCGTATCCCTGTTTAAAGTTGGTATGTGGTTTGCAGAAATCTGTCCATTCTGGTAAGTTGAATCTGTCTAAAATCTCAGTATGGTGCAGTGAGACCATGTGGTAAGTTTCCTCAGCCTAATAGCTGCACATGCTTCATATTTAATGCCTACTATATCTATGGGTAGTAGGTTCAGTATTACATTCATAGCCTCCGTTGGAGGTGTGCGGATGGCTCCGCTTATGCACAATAGTGCAGATCTTTGCACTTTTGAAGAGCAAGAACCGTCGCCCCGTGGAGTTATTTACCAGTCTTCCAGTTCTGGTATGCTACTGGCGTTCGGATACGCTTTCAAGTGGCAATATCCTAACCATTTCCTATTGTATTTTGTCAGTTTGTGTTTCTATTATTTCTTGTGGCAGATCTACTGCTTTTCACCAAGTCTAGGTGGAATTGGATGTAGCGATGGTCAGAGAATGAGTGGTCGTTAAGGACCCTCCGGTTTCTGACCTACTACTCCGCATCTTCCGAGACTAGGGTGACATCGAGAACTTCCTTTCTGTTCTTGTAATAAAGTTGGTTCAGTTCCCTATTACTTATGATTAGTCTAGAGTTTAAAATGAAATCAAATAGTAGCTCACCCCTTTCGTTTTCACCATTACTTCCCCAGGTGGAGTGATGCGCGTTTACATCTCCTCCCAGTAACAATGCTCCTGACGTAGCTTCCACCAGCTTCCTAATGGTCGATGTCGGCACCATCTTGTCATGGGTCAGATAAATAGATGATAGCCTGATTTGACCCGTACTCAAGCTCAGGCTGATTGCTGTAGTGTCTTCATCGCTAAATTGAGGAAGAAACAAAATATTTAATTTGGTACTAGCAAGTATACACGATCAAGGCTTTCCCGAGGAGCCACAAACTTACCAATGTGTAGCCGGTGGACTTCAGTCAGCAAATGTTTTGTCCTACCACCCGGGTGCCACCCACGGCTCCTGGATGACGACAATATCAGCTGCCCCTTGGATGTCAGTCGGAGCAGCAGTGCAGCGGAGGCTGCTCTACTGTGGTGCAGGTTTATCTGGAGGACCCGCACCAACATCGCACACCTTCGCACCCTCCTTGAGCGTGGAGTTAGCTATATCCTCCATCATCAGCTCCTCCTCCGTGCAATGTAGGTGTAACCCACCTATTCCCATGGATGAGGTAGACGAGGTGTAGCCGTTACAGCGTATCCGGCTCACCCTCATCTGCCTTTGTAACAACGTCCTCGTCGCTCCTTCTTCTTCTGGCTCCACCTCGACTGCCAAATTCCTAGCGGAGTTGACGTCGTTACTGTAGACCCTTATAGTCGTGTGTCTAAACCATAATTGATCTCGCCTCCAGTTTTCCTCAATACTGCCAGCAATTCCTCATCAGTAGGAGGACAGCTGACGTGTGGCTCTGTCCCTTTCTCCACGCTGAAAACTCTCCAATTGGCGGCTGCAGCGTCGGGTTGAGGATCCTTATCATGCTGAGTATCCTCTCTGGTCAGCTGGTTTTGCCGTTAGCCACACCCTTGCTCGTGGCCGTGACGGTATATCTCTGAAGTCGACCGCCATGAGCTTCGCTCCAGGAAAGACTTCGCCTACAGACTCAATCGACTTTTTGTATATGTGCTGCGGACCTCTCGTCTCCGCATGCCACGACTTGATGTTGCGCTGGACCGCCCGGCATCCTGCATACCGGTGGCGGTCCAGTATTGCGCATAAGCACGTCCAGGGTGATATTCGACAGCTCGTCTTCACCCATTTCCATTTCTCTTTCTTTATTGCGCCCGTCTTCCTGATTGTCGTCAAGGACCCCTAGCAGGATTTGTCCTTGACCACTTCTGCAAAAGAGCGCCATGCACCTTCGGCCTCTTTGGTTTGGTAGGCACTACTTCCGCCGACCTTTCCCTTTGGATGCACTTGTGGCCCCCTTCTTCTGCCAGAAAGTCCGGTATCACCTCTTTCGCCCATTTAATCTCCACCAGTATTTCTCCTACGTTGTCGCTTTCCGCTCATACTCTCGAGGTCTGGCATACGTGCGGATCTGGTTAGGATCTTGCAACCGCTCTCCTGTGCTGGTATCCTGTGCATTCTGCATACCTGCTGCGTATCTGCTAGTGCCAGGAGTATCCCGGAGAACACCCCTTTGCCTGGCTCACTGCCGAATGTTTGTTGGGGAGAGGGGTTCTGATGCGGCATCGCCACTGGTCCTGAACCATCCCTTTTTGCCATTGTCTGCGGTAGAACGGCCGCATCGCATGGTCACCGTTGTTGTGGGCAGAAGCCTCCCGGCCTTTGAGAGCGCCGGTTCGTTTTGTCTGTTCTTTTTGTTATTGTACATATTCCCACGAGTGCGGAGAAAAGGAACGTCCGCCCGGCAGAGATCCGCAATACGGGTACAACCTGGTGCGACCTGGTGCCAGGAGGGCCCCGTTCGCATCTGCGCTATTTAGGGGCCCCAGCCAGGCTGATCCTCGGCACGGAAACGCATAAACGCCTTGATCCAGCTCCCGAGAAGGAAAGGAAACAGGAAGAAAGAAAGAGAAAGAAAAAGTAAAGAGAGAGAGAGAGAAATATCCCAGAAAACATGGTCAAGAATCATTTCCGTATAACCGTCACCGTCTTGACATCGCACAGGCTCAATACTGTAGTGTCCATTTCCAGTCGGCACCCTCGTGGAGGGTTTCAGTTGGGGATTTGTGGTTAGAAAGGACTTTTTTCTTAAATTATCGAAAATAAAAAAAGTTTAATTGACGAAATTTGATGAAAATGCCGCTGTTATTTTTGTTCGTGGCTGTAGCTACAGCCATTCGCTGATATAGGCAAGCGATTTTCGTTATACTTTTTTTAAACATAAGGGAGAACACGATATGAATAAACTTTGTCTCAGCAAAAAGTTACGCTTCCATTAGGAATGATTCTAAAACCTAAATTGCCACTTTGTGTAATTCTTATCTGACCGCGGTATGTCTAAACTTTAAATTGTGCTATATACGTATGTAATAAACATTCCCCACATTCTTAACAGACTTTCCTTCAATTCTAGATCAATTGCAATTGACCGTTAAACCGTTTTAAAAACTAGTAAGGAAGGCTAAGTTCGGGTGTAACCGAACATTACATACTCAGTTGAGAGCTGTGGAGACAAAATAAGGGAAAATCACCATGTAGTAAAAAGACCTAGGGTAACCCTGGAATGTGTTTGTATGACATGTGTATCAAATGGAAGGTATTAAAGAGTATTTTAAGAGGGAGTGGGCCATAGTTCTATAGATGGACTCCATTTAGGGATATCGCCATAAAGGTGGACCAGGCCTGACTCTAGAATTTGTTTGTACGATATCGGTATCAAATGAAAGGTGTTAATGAGTATTTTAAAAGGGTGTGGGCCTAAGTTCTATAGGTGGACGCCTTTTCGAGATATCGCCATAAAGGTGGACCAGGGGTGACTCTAGAATTTGTTTGTACGATATGGGTATCAAATGAAAGGTGTTAATGAGTATTTTAAAAGGGAGTGGGCCTTAGTTCTATAGGTGGACGCCTTTTCGAGATATCGCCATAAAGGTGGACCAGGGGTGACTCTAGAATGCGTTTGTACGATATGGGTATCATAAGGTGTTAATGAGTATTTTAAAAGGGAGTGGGCCTTAGTTCTATAGGTGGACGCCTTTTCGAGATATCGCCATAAAGGTGGACCAGGGGTGACTCTAGAATTTGTTTGTACGATATGGGTATCAAATGAAGGTGTTAATGAGTATTTTAAAAGGGAGTGGGCCTTAGTTCTATAGGTGGACGCCTTTTCGAGATATCGCCATAAACGTGGACCAGGGTGACTCTAGAATGCGTTTGTACGATATGGGTATCAATAAGGTATTAATGAGTATTTTAAAAGGGAGTGGGCCTTAGTTCTATAGGTGGACGCCTTTTCGAGATATCGCCATAAAGGTGGACCAGGGGTGACTCTAGAATTTGTTTGTACGATATGGGTGTCAAATGAAAGGTGTTAATGAGTATTTTAAAAGGGAGTGGGCCTTAGTTCTATAAGTGGACGCCTTTTCGAGATATCGCCATAAACTGGACCAGGGGTGACTCTAGAATGTGTTTGTACGATATGGGTATCAAATTAAAGGTATTAATGAGGGTTTTAAAAAGGGAGTGGCCCTCAGTTGTATATGTGAAGGCGTTTTCGAGATATCGACCAAATGTGGACCAGGGTGATCCAGAACATCATCTGTCGGGTACCGCTAATTTATTTATATATGTAATACCACGAACAGTATTCCTTCCAAGATTCCAAGGGCTTTTGATTTCGCCCTGCAAAACTTTTTCATTTTCTTCTACTTAATATGGTAGGTGTCACACCCATTTTACAAAGTTTTTTTCTAAAGTTATATTTTGCGTCAATAAACCAATACAATTACCATGTTTCATCCCTTTTTTCGTATTTGGTATATAATTATGACATTTTTTTTCATTTTTCGTAATTTTCGATATCGAAAAAGTGGGCGTGGTCATAGTCGGATTTCGGCCATTTTTTACACCAATACAAAGTGAGTTCAGATAAGTACGTGAACTGAGTTTAGTAAAGATATATCGATTTTTGCTCAAGTTATCGTGTTAACGGCCGAGCGGAAGGACAGACGTGCGACTGTGTATAAAAAACTGGGCGTGGCTTCAACCGATTTCGCCCTTTTTCACAGAAAACAGTTATCGTCCTAGAAGCTAAGCCTCTACCAAATTTCACAAGGATTGGTAAATTTTTGTTCGACTTATGGCATTAAAGTATCCTAGACAAATTAAATGAAAAAGGGCGGAGCCACGCCCATTTTGAAATTTTCTTTTATTTTTGTATTTTGTTGCACCATATCATTACTGGATTGAATGTTGACATAATTTACTTATATACTGTAAAGATATTCAATTTTTTGTTAAAATTTTACTTTAAAAAAATTTTTTTTTAAGTGGGCGTGGTCGTTTATTCGATTTTAGCTAATTTTTATTAAGCAACATATAGTAATAGTAGTAACGTTCCTGCCAAATTTCATCATGATATCTTCAACGACTGCCAAATTACAGCTTGCAAAACTTCTAAATTACCTTCTTTTAAAAGTGGGCGGTGCCACGCCCATTGTCCAAATTTTACTAGTTTTCTATTCTGCGTCATAAGTTCAACTCACCTACCAAGTTTCATCGCTTAATCCGTATTTGGTAATGAATTATCGCACTTTTTCGATTTTTCGAAATTTTCGATATCGAAAAAGTGGGCGTGGTTATAGTCCGATATCGTTCATTTTAAAAGCGATCTGAGATGAGTGCCCAGGAACCTACGTACCAAATTTCATCAAGATACCTCAAAATTTACTCAAGTTATCGTGTTAACGGACGGAGCGGACGGACATGGCTCAATCGAATTTTTTTCGATACTGATGATTTTGATATATGGAAGTCTATATCTATCTCGATTCCTTTATACCTGTACAACCAACCGTTATCCAATCAAAGTTAATATACTCTGTGAGCTCTGCTCAACTGAGTATAAAATTAAAAAACATTAAACATAAAAAAGAAAACATTTGTTCAATAAATGTTAGCCACATCGAAGTCGGGTTTGAGAGGATATCAAAATTCTTATCCATGTATTATTTTTTGTGGTCACCACGCAACAGCAACAACGCACAACAAGATAAAACTCAAGTGTATGGTAGACCGCAACAACTTTAAAGGAGATGGAGAAAGCAAATGTATGATGGCCACTAGTCAAAAGAAGGTCATTGAGGAGAGGCAATGAATGTGAAATGGGAATAAAAACGAACAAAACAACAACAATAGAAGACTATAATGCAATAATGTTTATTGTTATGAGATGCTTGAAATGGGGTGTATCGAAAAGAAAATGCTCATACACACAAATGAATAAAAACATTAAAATGCAAAACGTAGAAAAAGGGACGGATAAAAAAGAAATGTATGTTTAAAAATACGGGTATTATAAACTTATCATAACAAATAAAAAAAGATCAGCAACAAACTCATCAACATCAAGCTGCTAAAATGAAAAGTTCCTTAAAAGCTTGTCAGCTCAATGTGCGTTTAGTTTAATATAGAGGAGGAGCGAAAGCAAAGATTTTCTGCTGGTTGCTACTATTTAAGTGCCTCATTTATATGGAAAAGGAGATGCCTCAGAATGAAACCATTTCAAATAGAATAAAGTAGATAGTATTTTTATCCGCAGGGATAAAGATGCAATGTGAGTGAATGTGCGGCAAACACATACATATATAAAGCACAAACTCACAAATTCATATAAGTATAAGAAAGTGCCTAGTAGGAATTTTTGTGGCAGACGAAACAAGTAATTTGAAAGCTGAAGGAGAGTTTAAATTAGCTTGGCTGATGGTTGAAACAACCCCAACTTGGAAGTAGTTGAAAGAACGCAAATTATCAAATCAAAAACGCCTGATTGCAGAATTTTATTGGATAATGCCTCTATTCCCTAACGCTACTAAATCAAAACACTGGTTGCCCTGAGGATGCTGGAATATTCAGCGAAACGTCCGGCGAAGGTGAATAATCGTTTTATTTGCACCAGCATAAAATAGATCAGACTAGCCTACAAATCATATTAAACAAAATACTTTCAGCCAAGCTAAGGAATTTTTAAAAGAAAAAAATTCAACCTGAATGGAAAGAAGCTGCTTCGTTTCTGTTATGCATTCGGAACTTTATTATTAAATATCTCGTTTTCCCTTGTGTTACGATGTTCCGGCACACAAATTGAAGTAAAGGTATGCCTAAACGCCAGGTCACGCCAATCTTCAGGCTGCTTAACCAGACTCGATGTTATCGTTGCTGATCACAAATCCCGAAAAAACGACGTTGACGACTGCTTTCCCATCAACAGTTCTTGCGTGTCTCTTGGATAGCAAAAAAAAGGGATTCAAGTTAGTTCGCTGAATCTAAGAGCTCATTGACAACCGGCTGGCGTATTGTTAGGATGTCGACTCCCACTACATAGACCATTTTGGACCCGTTCGGCAAAACTAAGGTTTCGAATCTCTGAGTGACTAGACTATCTTGTAATTTAGTTGCACCATAGTCAGGCGCGGCAGTGTGTTAAGTCTGATTTCCTCTTCTTCAAGAATATGGTATTGAACTCTGATAACAAGGTTCACCAGGCGTGACTGGGCAAACAAAATTTCCAAAGCCAAGGATCTTCTTAGTCTATGCTAGATTAGACGGCTAACTTATCAAATACCTAATCATTTGCGCGTGGTGTTCAGATATAAAAAGGGAGCATCGCGTCGCGTCGCAGTTCTGAGCGTAGTGTTTTGTCAGGTTTGCGGCCTCTTCCAGTGTGCGTTATAAAGTCAAGTGACCATACCAACAGTATGTAGCACAGCGGTTGCTTTATAAGTGGTTGGCAGTGCTGTTGCCCCCACGGCTGCAAGTGGGGAATATTTTGCGGCTCTGTACTTTAGATTCAATTTGGGTTGCATATGCATACATGGAAGGTAAGGATACAATCCAACATCACGCAAAATGTTTTTGGGTATTTGACAGTCAATAGCGTAATACACCAACGTGAATGTCCGATACTTCTCTCACAGAGGAGGGGATAGAACATCATGCAGTGGCATTTCCTGTTAAAATATTCTAGGCTTAGATATTCCATTTATTGCAATTGCGAGTCCACCTTTTAAAGTTGTGGGAAAGGGGTAATTCTTCTATGTTTTCAAGTAACACAGACCTTATCAAAAGTATTTGGCAGATTGTTCGCGACGAGTTCTGTTCTGTTGCGCGATGTTTTCGTAAGTCATACCGATGAGGTAATATGAGGAAGTAGGGTAGTTTGCAAAGCCTTCGCTACAGGGGAACATCGGTCGATATGACTGCACCTGCTTAGCTGATTTCTCTAATAGCTCTAATAACCAGGCTTGTCAATTTGATTTTCTTTTCAGTGATAACAAAAACAAAGCGTCTCAATCCCTCCTAGTAAAAAGAGATCTGATGATTTAGTCCTCTTTTTGTTTGAATATACTAGTTGTGAACACTTAACAGAATGCGACTGTACTTGTATCTATGTTCTCTTCATAGTCCTAACTTCTGAAGTCTAAGTAAACTCTTTGTTTCATCAAAAAAAATCTGTACGACACAATATTAACGCGCTTTGGTTATCATGTGGATTAACTTTTCTTACCACGCTATTCTGGCTATTCAGTTCGACAGCCTTTCACAGCATCAGCTAGAATTGTTCGATAAACCGTTGTATACATACATCCAAGCCAACAAGTTCTATCGTCAGCTTCTAGTTCAAGCTGCATCCTTGCCAAAAATAGCTTCGTTGGGCTCTGTGTGGTATATTTAGCGTGTGCACTTTCAAGATAGTTCCAAAACGTTTATTTGTAAATTAATATTTTTTTAAATTGATATTAAAAAATGTTGTCTTCTGTCTTCAAGGGACTTACTCCTGCAGTTTCTGCCTGTCAGCTCAACTTCCTCCTCCATTATCCGGTTGGTCAGTACTTCTGCCTTCTCTACGCTACTTTAATGGTCACTGAACATCACTCTGTGTTGTACCCCTCCAAGGATGTGCTGGCACTCAGTACGTCCTAGCTTGGCACTTTTCATACTGCGCAGCCCTATTCACTACGCAATACAATCTTCAATGTCCATCTTTTATGGCTTAGTCAAACAGCCATAATGTAAGTTAGTAAACTTAAGACGCTTGCGAGTCTTGTTTCCGACTGGGTATGTGTGAAAATAACTTAAGTGATATGACGAAAACTTGAAAAGGCAAGGAATTTTCATATGCATAAAAATGCAAAGTGACAATCAGCTTCAAATTTTATTAGAAGCAAACTAAAAATGGGTTGTGAATTTGCTAACTGAAATTGTTTTATATATTTGTGTAAGTAAATACATGTACGTATGTATGTGTGTATGGAAAGATAAGTTTTAAAATTCTGAAGTTGATTTAAATATTTTTGTTTTTGGTACTTATTAAATTATTTGCTTTCAATCGATATATTTGATGACAACCTGAAATTATTTTGTCTTTCTGACCAAACATTTCCATTTTCTAATTCGACAATTTCTAGAAGTTTAAGAACTTGAAACTTAATAACAATTGCAAGAAGTTTTCTGTTGTATCTTTGGAAAATTACTTATTTTTAATAAAGAAAGATTAAGTTTTAATAGATTCTTTTTGAATAAAAGAAAATAATTACTACGCAAAAGAGCAAAGAAGATTTTTGATGAGCCCTGCAGAGAAAATACGAGAAATAAGAAGAGAGCCTCTGAATTGGTGCTAATGAGATGCAAAGCGGGACAGTTGGTAGTCATACTCGTACCTAGAGCGCTTTAGTCTTAGCTATACGAATTTATTTTAACTGTTCAAAGGCTGCGACTTTTTTAGAACCACCTACGACTGCGCGACTTGAGTATACGTTCAACAGTTTTGCAGAGGGGGGCAATTTCCGTTTGGTAGAACATCACTTTGTTAACACGACTCAGTTGAAAAGTCATTTAGTTGAAAGCACTGAAAAGCGACAGAATTAGTACTACCTACTCTTAATGTGATAGTACTGCGCTAGTTCGAAACTTTGTAGTACGATTCACTGCAGGGTAATACATTTTCAGGTTAAAGAGATAGCGAAATAGGGTGCAACTACAGAAAAAAGTCTTTAAGAAGCATTGCAAGTTCTTAGGTATTATATTGTGGCGAATATTAGCATCACTATGTTGTTAGTAAATAATCACAACAACAACAAGTAAGGAAGGCTAAGTTCGGATGTAACCGAACATTACATACTCAGCTGAGAGCTTTGGAGACAAAATAAGGGAAAATCACCATGTAGGAAAATGAACCTAGGGGTAACCCTGGAATGTGTTTGTATGACATGTGTATCAAATGGAAGGTATTAAAGAGTATTTTAAGAGGGCCATAGTTCTATAGGTGGACGCCATTTAGGGATATCGCCATAAAGGTGGACCAGGGCTGGCTCTAGAATTTGTGTGTGCGATATGGGTATCAAATGAAAGGTATTAAAGAGTATTTTAAAAGGGAGTGGGCCATAGTGTTATAGGTGGACGCCATTTCGGGATATCGACATAAAGGTGAACCAGGGGTGACTCTAGAATGTGTTTGTACGATATGGGTATCAAATGAAAGGTGTTAATGAGTATTTTAAATGGGAGTGGGCCTTAGTTCTATAGGTGAACGCCTTTTCGAGATATCGCCATAAAGGTGGACCAGGGGTGACTCTAGAATGTGTTTGTACGATATGGGTATCAAATGAAAGGTGTTAATGAGTATTTTTAAAAGGGAGTGATCCTTAGTTGTACATGTGAAGGCGTTTTCGAGATATCGACCAAAATGTGGACCAGGGTGACCCAGAACATCATCCGTCGGGTACCGCTAATTTATTTATATATGTAATACCACGAACAGTATTCCTGCTAAAATTCCAAGGGCTTTTGATTTCGCCCTGTAGAACTTTTTCATTTTATTCTACTTAATATGGGAAGTGTCACACCCATTTTACAAAGTTTTTTCTAAAGTTATATTTTGCGTCAATAAACCAATCGAACTACAATGTTTCATCCTTTTTTTCATATTTGGTATAGAATTATGGAATTTTTTTCATTTTTCGTAATTTTCGATATCGAAAAAGTGGGTGTGGTCATAGTCGGATTTCGGCCATTTTTTTTGCCAAGATAAAGTGAGTTCAGATAAGTACGTGAACTAAGTTTAGTAAAGATATATCGATTTTTGCTCAAGTTATCGTGTTAACGGCCGAGCGGAAGGACAGACGGTCGACTGTGTATAAAAACTGGGCGTGGCTTCAACCGATTTCGCCCATTTTCACAGAAAATAGTTACCGTCATAGAATCTATGCCCCTACCAAATTTCAGAAGGATTGGTAAATTTTTGTTCGACTTATGGCATTAAAAGTATTCTAGACAAATTAAATGAAAAAGGGCGGAGCCATCCAATTTTGAAATTTTCTTTTATTTTTATATTTTGTTGCACCATATAATTACTGGAGTTGAATGTTGACATAATTTACTTATATACTGTAAAGATAATCAATTTTTTGTTAAAATTTTATTTAAAAATTTTTTTTTAAGTGGGCGTGTTCTTCATTCGATTTAGCTAATTTTTATTTAGCGCATATATAGTAATAGTAGTAACGTTCCTGCCAAATTTCATCATGTTATCTTCAACGACTGTCAAATTACGGCTTGCAAAACTTTCAAATTACCTTCTTTCAAAAGTGGGCGGTGCCACGCCCGTTGTACAAAACTTTACTAATTTTCTATTCTGCGTCATAAGCTCAACTCACCTATCAAGTTTCATCGCTTTATCCGTCTTTGGTAATGAATTATCGCACTTTTTGGATTTTTCGAAATTTTCGATATCGAAAAAGTGGGCGTGGTTATAGTCCGTTTTCGTTCATTTTAAATAGCGATCTGAGATGAGTGTCCAGGAACCTACATACCAAATTTCATCGAGATACCTCAAAATTTACTCAAGTTATCGTGTTTTCGGACGGACGGAGATGGCTAAATAAATGTCTTTTTTCGCTCAGATCATTTTGATATATAGAAGTCTATATCTATCTCGATTAGTTTATGCCGTTACGGATTGCCGTTATCCGAATAAAGTTAATATACTATGTGAGCTCTGCTCAGCTGAGTATAAAAACAGCAAGCAGTCACTCTTACGTACATGTACACATTAAAGCAAGCAACACTTACGTATATAGAAGGCGACGAAGAGTATCTCACATACACATAATATTATGTAGTTATCAGCTAAGAGAAGAAGTATATAGCTGAGTAACCAAGTGTGCGATACAACTATTCCATCTTCGTGAAAAGTCCAGACCTTAGGAGAAATATGCGAACGAAGCAAGACAGAGCATAGAAGCAGCGCAAGCTGAGGAATGATTAATCAGTATGATTTAAACACGCTTTTGTGAAGTACGTGATAGTAAAGTATTATTGTACTACTCCGAAAGTAGTCTAAATAAAGACCATTTTCAATACTGAATATTGGAGTTATTTATTCGATAGTTCCGCGATTCGAACGTTAGCAGAAAGTTCATAATTATCAGAAATCCCCAGAATTCGTTAAAATATCTTGGAGTTGTAGTCACTGCTTGATAACATAGACGTTGAAGGATTTCAATGTCAAACTAAATTTAGATTCATTATTAGATACCGGCGGCCACCGTGGTGTGATGGTAGCGTGCTCCGCCTATCACACCGTATGCCCTGGGTTCAACTCCCGGGCAAAGCAACATCAACATTTTAGAAATAAGATTTTTCAATTAGAAGAAAATTTTTCTAAGCGGGGTCGCCCCTCGGCAGTGTCTGGCAAGCGCTCCGATTGTATTTCTGCCATGAAAAGCTCTCAGTGAAAACTCATCTGCCTTGCAGATGCCGTTCGGAGTCGGCATAAAACATGTAGGTCCCGTCCGGCCAATTTGTAGGGAAAAATCAAGAGGAGCACGACGCAAATTGGAAGAGAAGCTCGGCCTTAGATCTCTTCGGAGGTTATCGCGCCTTACATTTATTTATTTTTATTAGATACCGCGATAGGAAAAGCTCATTTGGAAGTCATAAAGATTAATGAATTTGCCTAGCAACACCAAAAATTTCGAATCTTTTCATGACGCGGCTAAGCCCTCTAGAGATATTCATGTACTTATGCTATATTCAAAAAGAAAAAAAAACCCCCACCGCAGAACAGGGAAAATCAGATTGTTTTTTACTATAGAAATTTCTCCCCAATGCAGTATGCATATTTCTTTAACACAAATAACACTGCCTTGCATATAAGACCAGTTTTGTTGGTTTTAAAAAAAACTGCATTGTTTTGAGGAAGAAACTTGTGGAATCCAATAATATCAGCGCACTGCCTCTTTTCTATTTACGGGCAGCAGGATCTCGCTACACTGCAACAGGTAATGTCTGGATAGCATTTTCGATATCCATCTGTATAGGAGCAGACAGCAGGTGGCCAGCGGTACCGTGAAATCCCTACAGCCAGTGTCAGTTTCCGCGGGATACCGCTGTGGGCCAGAACCCAGGCTATACTAATTGCAAAACAATTTGATGCAATATCAAGCGATGTGAGACAATCACAAACTACTCTCGAGACTTGAATGGCCTCTCTGCTATGCGACTACATGTTATATTCTCTCAGCGCCGTAGTGGTTGAAGGCATCGCATCCATAGCATTCTTGAAAGACGATACGACCACCTTCGACCTATCCGAGAACCATTAACTGCTGCACTGCCCAATTGCTTCCTCCCCCATAAGAACGAATATATAGAAGCTCTGTTGTTGTTGTTGTTGTTGTTGTTGTTGTAGCGTTAAGGATACTCCCTGAAGGTCTTGGGGAGTTGATGGTCCTTTGTCGAATGCAGAACCGGCACGTTCCGGTAACGACCATCTCGGGAACGATTTGGTAAGACCACATGAAGCCTTCTAGGCCATACCACCCTCCCACCCCCTACACCATCAGGAATTCGGGGTCGCCAGAGCCTCGGCTGTTAATGAGACTGGATTGCCACGAGTATGTGAGGTTGACAATTGGGTTGGAGACGCTATATATTGCGCTGTCAACGCCTTGAAATGGTTGCGCTACACAACCCTTGAATCAATTAGGTATTTTAGTTGCCTCTTACGACAGGCATACCTACTGCGGTATATTGTAAGACCCTAACACGCTGGGGAAATATAAAAGTCTTCATAGTGGGCTGTTGGCTGCACACAATAGTCTGTTCTATCTGGATAAAGTCGAAGTTGTACTGACACTTAAATGGTGGAAAAGCACGCTGTTCGAAATGCGGTTCACTATACCATTGATCTCAGAAAAGAGAATGACCAGATACACGTGTAAAACATAAGCTTTTGTTTTCAGAAAATTAACCCTGATACGATTTGCTAGGTTATCTGCTTTAGTTAGTTTACTACCACAGTTTGTTGTGGCTCCACTACACACCGCAGCGAGCTATTTGTTGCACAGAACTTTGTGATTAAATTCTAAAGCTAAACAGAGCTGAGCCCTTTCCATGGGCATTGTAAAATAGTGTTCCAAGGACCCTTTTGTTTGTTTTTGAATCGAATGGGAAGCCGTTAGCGACTGTAACGGCCAATTCGAATTTGAGCTCCATTTAAAGCATTATGCTTGCTAGCGTCTATACTTGGCGTGAACCTAATACAGCATCAAGCTTTGTGGCTGAAATTTGACAAGTTTTCGTAAGAAATAATGCTCATAGTTTCTTTTCTTTCTATTTCGGCAACTCTTCTCGCTTTCACTCCGTCGTCAGCCTGATAGCTACGTAGCGCGCACTTATAGTTAGTTATATATACTTATAAGTGGATGGCAATCAAGTTACTTGTTCTACTTTGTTGTAATTACCGCTAAGTGCCAGACAGTCGATCGATGGTTATTGTCTTTCATAACTGCTGGTCATAAATTATGAATTGGCTGTTTTCGGGAACTCGATGATGGTGGTATGAGTAATTAAATTACATTAATTTTCGAATATTGCTCTTATTGAGTATTAAAGAATGAAATGCTGTGTTGTTTATAAAAGCGTCAGGAGGAATATCTGCGGAGTAATAATTAAAATAAAATATTTTTTGACCAGCAAAATATTACTGAAAATTACTTTTGAGTATTTGTAACAGTAGGCCCGAATCAGTATCGAAGCTGTGAGGAAGAACTGGCACTTATTCGCGTTTGATCTGAACACTGATCAGAATAAAAGGGTGTCTTGTGGAGCTGTCCTCACTGCAAACTAAGGCGCATATGTATTTTTCTTATAGCTAGCGGCTCTTACGCTACGACTCAATATGCATATTGGGTTGTTACTTGTAAAATTGGTTTCGTCGAGAGCTGGAGTAGCACTTAGAAATCAGTAATCGAGTAAAGATCCGACTTCCTTTTCTAATAGATATACACTAATTTGTTGATGATGGATAATTGTAACTAGTCGGGATAATAGGAAGATGAGTGACAGTATGATGAATAGAATTAGAGAACAGGGGTTCGTTTAACCGACGGATTATGCCAAATCCAACCAGTGAAATGGGTTAACGATGATTTGGTTAACGAATACCCAAATTACTGGTGAGTCGATGAGTAGTTGGTTGGTGTACAGAACGACCGGTGATTGTAAACGAGCGGACGGTATGTGGTGAATGGTAGAAGCGGTTGACCGGACGGTGAATTGTGGAAGGATAAGTGGTTAATCAGTGCCAAAGTTTCCAGTAGATGTAGAGTGATGAAGCTAGTAATTGATAGTCGAAGAGTTCGGTGCCAAAGTAACTAGTAAATGCAAGTCGGGATGGTATAGGGTCTACCGCTAAAGGGTAAAACTGCGGGTGATATACGTGTGCTAGTTTAGGTTAGGTTGAACTGACCGGTCCATGAGGACCTCACATAGACTGAATGAGTCCGCAGTATTACCAGAAGTTTGTTTAACGACCAAACTTAAAAACCCTATCAAAAACCAGGACCTTTGTTATAAAATAACTCCGACATCTTGGCAAATACTAGAAGCTTTCTAGGACCTATGCAACTTGCTGCTTCTAGATCTGGCAGCTTAATAACTGCTTATAGCTAAAGTCTTAGCCTGGCAAGCGCAGGACACGAGCACAAAACGTGCTCGATCATTTCCTCCTCCAACTCGCACTTGCTCCATCTTCAATCACTGATCAAGCCTAATTTAAAGGCATATGATGCCAGAAGGTTGTGTCCAGTCAGAATACCTGTCATGCATCTACAGTCCTCTCTTTTTAATGAGAGGAGCAACGTTGTTGGTATAAGGTTGTAAGACATACACATAAGCTTGGACCCACGTCTTTCTGAAACGATTTGTTCTTAGGTTTAAGCCATGATAAACAATTTGAGAAGTGAACGCACTCGCAGTGAGTCATTGTTTCGCGAATTAAAAGTCTGCATGTACGAGGTGTGTTCAAAAAGTATCGCAAATTTTGTGTTTTTTCAAAAATTATTTATTTGTTCATAAATATCTATTTTGTCGCCTTCAAAGTAATCCCCATGAGGTATTATACACTTGTGCCAACGGTTTTTCCAACCTTCGAATCACTTCAAAAAACAATTTTTTTTTGATCTTGTTCAGTTCCTCCTTCGATGCCGTCTTTATCTCGTCAATCGTTGCGTAGCGTCATCATTTCATGGTCCTCTTCAGTTTAGGGAACAAGAAAAAGTCACAGGTGGCCAGATCTGGGGAATACGGTGACTGCGGCATCATTAGTGTATTAGTGTAGGCGTCCGACACGCTCTTCGTCGTTCATATCTTCGCAGCCTTCTGAGAACATTTTGTACCACCGATAAACGTAGCTTCGGTCCTTCTCCGTATGCCACAGTCAACATTCCGAATGCATCCGCGCACTTAATTTCGTTTTTCAAACAAAATTTGATACAGGTTTTTTGATCCAATTAATGAACATTCAAAATGGCCGAGCTTGTCGGCATAAGTGAGAGACATGAGTACCAACATAACGCCACAAAAAATCCAAATTCTAATATACGTAACCCGCGAAAATTCAAAATTCGCGATACTTTTTGAACACATCTCGTATTTGTTTGTATTGAGTCTATGTCTTTCATAATCTTACTGAAAGTTTTTACAGTGTAGACGTGTGTTCTGGTAAGCAGAGTTGCGACTGTTTTTGATTCTGCAGAAGCTTTCTAGAGACTAAGGGGTATGATTACTCGTCATGCTACTGACCACGGCATTCCTTTTTTAAAACATTGCGAGAAGTTAAGTTTTTGTAGAGTATACTAGCGGAAGTTCTAGTTCTCTGTCGGATATGAATCCGATGCACTCGGGTACCAGCACCTTCAGTTACTTATACGACTGCCATGCGATAGATTTGTTGAAGCCAGGTCGAAAGACTATAGACCCATTAGCTTAACATCATTTCTGCTCAAAACCTTTGAGAGGCTGATAGATGTGTACCTAAAGTCCAACGTGGATGAAAAGCTGCTCTCCACAACACAGCATGCGTACACCAATCGCAAGTCGGTAGACACCGCATTGCATAGACTGGTAATTAGCATAGATAAATTCCTGGAATATAAAGAGTATGCTCTGGGGGCCTTCCTGGACATTGCCGGGGCTTTGAATAATGTTTCTAAATGAGCGATTATGGATGGTCTTAATTACATGAAAGTGAATCCCGCTTTAATCAGATGGATCGGCTGCATGTTAAATTGCAGGAAGATTACATCACAATGGGGATTGTACGAGGCCACGAAATCAGTGGACAGGGGCACGCCGCAGGGATGGGTGCTATCACCTCTGCTGCGGACGCTGGTCATCAACCAACTGCTCAGGCGATTCGATGAGGGACCCGTAAAACTTACGGCTTACGCAGATGACGTTGCAATTGTCATAAGTGGAAAGTGCCTTCCAACGGTTAGTTGTTTGATGGAGCGGGCACTTTGGAATATTCATACCTGGGCATCTAATGTCGGGTTGAAAGTCAATGCGGAGAAGACGGATATGGTCTTGTTAACAAAAAGGTACAATGTCCCAAATAGGATCAGGCCGAAGTTAGGAGGGGTGACCTTACAGGAGAAACCTTGCACAAAATATCTAGGAATCATCCTAGACAGTGAGCTGTCATGGAAGCTCAACGTGGATGAGAGGGTGAAGAAGGCCTCAACGGCACTCTATGCATGTAAAAGAATGCTGGGGTGTACGTGGAGCTTATCGTCCTCTCTTTCTCATTGGGCTTTTACAGCGATTGTAAGCCCTATTCTATACTATGGAGTTCTTGTTTGGTGGAAAGCCACACAAAAAACAACATACCGCAAAAAATTAGAGGGGGTATGCAGACTATCGATGCCGACGGCTGCACTGTATGCCATTCTGCACATTCCACCTGTAGACCTGGTAGCAAAGAACATAGCATTAACAACTCGGTGGCTCGAGGCAGCTTGAGCGCCGACCATATGGCCATATTAGTATAGCGTCATCAATCACAAGACGAACAGACTACCTGATTCCCTGTCTGCGCTTCGAGGGAGATCTTAAGGCCGCAATAGAGGTGGACGGTTGGCGCCAGGGTGCGCATATAGCGGACGAGGCGATACATGTGTACATGTGGTTCCAAGGTAGTGGAAGGAGTAGGGTCTGCGGTATACTGTGCTTATCCGGAAATAAGCATAACATACAGGCTGCTGGATTACTGTAGCGTTTTCCAAGCGGAAATATTAGCCTAACCAAAGCAGTACAAACTCTGGAAGAGAATAGCTTAAGCTGCAACCGTGTTAACTTTTATATTGACAGTCAAGCAGCAATTGAGGCAATAATCTCGCATAGCTCAGCATCTAGATGCGTGTTAAGAGTGTAAGCAGTCCATGGAGAGAATCGGGACAGGGAGAAGCATACATCTATATTGGGTCCCAGGGCATATGGGAATAGATGGGAATGAAAAAGCGGACGAACTAGCTAAAAAAAAATCCCTTGAAGCTTGCTCCGTAGACGTCCCAATTAGACTGGGCGAGATTAAGCGAAGGCGGGAGGTGCACATGATCGACCAAGCGGGAAGGCGTGAGTTCAAGCGCGGGGCTGTAAAGTGTCGAAGATTATATGTAGGTCTTACAACCTTAGACTAACAAAGTTGCTTCTATCATTAAAAAGAGAGGAATTTAGACTCATGACATTCTGACTGGACACTGCCTTCTGGCGTCACATGCCTTTAAATTAAGCTTGGTGAGTGATAGCGGATGTAGGAAGTGCGGGTTGGAGGAGGAAACGATCGAGCACGTTCCGTGCTCGTGCCCTGCACTTCCCAGGCTAGAACTCCAGCTATTAGGAGTGATACAGCTATCAGATCTAGAAACAGCAAGTGGCTTAATTCCTAGGAAGCCTCTAGTATTTGCCAAGAGGACGGAGTTATTTTATAACATAGGTCCTGGTTTTTGATAGGGTTTTTCAGTTTGGTCGTTAAAAAAAACTTCTGGTAACACTACGGACTCAATCAGTCTATGTGAGGTCCTCATGGACCGGCCAGTTCAACCTAACCTAACCAGGTCGAGTTTTATAACTCATCACACTTCTTAAGTAGGGAACATAGGCTCGAAAGTACCTCGCTTCGCGCTAAGCTGCTCGGACAAATTGAGAGAGTACAAAGGAAAATGAAAATAGCAAAAATTTAGCAGCGAATTATGTATAACGCAAAGAGTCTTCTCGTCTGAATGAAAATTGCTATCATATAAGAGTATTCATTCACTTCAGTGAGAGACAGTAAACCTGAATAACTTTATGAAATATTCGGTATTATATAGTGGTGACTGTGAATGTGAGTGACTGCGACGCAAAGTGTCGCACCCTCATACATAATATGGCCGCTAATGTCATTGAATATGCGAATGTCACATCCAAACAATCTACATACATACATATAAATATGTATATCGCTCCAAGAAGAAATTTGCAAACGGATATAGTATCACAACGGTTAGTAATGATATTCAAGTGTGCTCAGGATATCAGTGGAAACTGTCACCCTACATAACCTAACCTAACTTAACCTATATTATAAAAAATCACTTAAGCTTATATATTGCGATTCAAATTAAATTTTGTTTATAGTATACATATCATAATTTATTTAACTTTATCTTTTTATTTCTTTACTTTTATGCAAATTTCGTGCTTTCTTCTTTCAAAATGCTAAACTTTCCACACTCTCACACCAAAATCTTCTTCATTCCTTTCGAGTTACTATGATGATGCACTTATGCTAACTATCGTCATGAAAGGACTCACCCCACTTTTACATACATACATACACACAACGTTATACACAAGTACGTGTACCGTTGGCAGTAGCTCCCTAAACTTTTTGTTACATACCTATTTCCCCTCAATTTCAACTCTCACCTACATTACTTAGTTTTGCATTGCTGATGACTTTGCGGTGATTTTGCATGAATAAGAAATAACTTTTGTTGGTTTGTTGTTCTCGTTGGTAGTGAGCTGAATTTCATTATTTAAAAATCTATTATTGGCCACCCACAATCTAGTCGTCTACACTCACTCCTATATTCTCACCCAACATTTTCGGTTATCATTTGCTTACTTATTTAGAAATAATATCAGGTACGTTTTTGGGGTATCACTGACAAATTGGAAATATTTTTGTTGTTGTTGTACATTGTGTTTTGGGTTTTATGATTTGCATTTTGTTGGTTAATTTTGAATGCTTCTTCTTCTACTTTTGTATACATTCGTCAACTCATCTTCTCAGACATTTTGGTTGTCGCCGGTTTGTCTGATATTTTACTTAGCAATCAGCACATGGAGCAGGCATTTTTTGCAGTTATTGTTGTTTAGTAGATTTGTAACTAAAATGTATCAATTCGTATGAATATAAATAAAGTGAGACACACAAAGCAACCCGTTAGATAATTGTATTTATGCAAGGTGTAAATACCTTCAGAAGATATTGAATAAATTGCTTTTCTGGGAAATTTTACATAACAAATAAGCATTTGAAATTTGTCCTTTTAAATTGAATAAATTTCTTAAAACTTTCTAGCACACAAAGTGCCTAAGGCTGCTAGACCAGAGAGAGGATATAAATAATTAAAAACAAAGTTTTGAGGGAAGTATACCACAATATTTGACTTAGCGCTGTCTTAATTTAAAAATAGCAGTAATAGCAGGAAACAGGAATTGGAACTGCAACCGAGACCGAGACCGAGACCGAACTCCCCAGCGGGTTGGAGGGTTTAGAATATACCTGCGGCAGTTATGCCTGTCGTAAGAGGCGACTGAAATACCAAATTGGTTCAAGAGGTTGTATAGCGCAACCCTTTCAAGAAGTTATCTGCGGAATTTATAGCTCTTCTTCAACAAAATTGTCAACCTGACCTACGCGAATCTTATTTCTTTAACAGCCGAGGCTCTGGCGGACCTAGTCGGTGGGAGGGCGGTATGGCCTAGATAGTTTTAAGTGGTCATACGATCTTAATTGTGCTTGTTACCGGAACATACTGGTTCTGCATCCGGGAAAGCACCATCATCATCGATAGCACTCTCCAAGGCCTTCGGGGAGTGTCGTTATCGCTATAACAACAACAACAACAACAGACCGAGACGGAACTAGGAACCAACAACCAAACCTGAACCGAGGTAAAACCCGGTATTAAGGCCGAAACTAGCTCGAATACCAAAACCGAAGCAACAACCATGGCCAAAACAAAAAGGAACTGAAACTAGAACGAGACCTTGATATGATGTCGGAAGTAATCGTAGCCGAAACTAAAACCGTAAACATAACAAGAAAAAAGGGCGAGACCGAAACCGAAAAGGAATTGCCTTCATGATTCTATGCTTGAATGTGATTTCCTCACAAACCTTATAAGGCTTTGCTAAAATGACGTTGAGCAACGCAACCATCATCGCAGGGATTGGGAACGACTTTTACAAAAAAAAATAGCAGAACGCCGATCGAACGATTTCTTTAGCCTGATGCTGGAGAAAGCATCAATCATGCATCAAACATCATATCATATCTGCCGTCTCTGGCCTGGATAAAGAGCAAAAAAGTAGACCTTGCTATGACTATTACTATATGTAAGTCTATTATCGTTCTGACGTATGAACGTTATCATGGAAGGTGTCAAGAGAAGAGTATTCGTAAAAAAGTTGGTATAGACACGTGACGTGAACTTTCGCAAAGGTATGGTTTCCTACGCAACTGATAAAATCGCTTAGACATTTAAGCGGCAAAATAGAAATCTTAAACGGATACAAAGAAAAACCGAGGCGATATAAAAATTAGAACTAAAGACGAAAGCGTTCGGAAGCGAGACAAGCACGATATCGACTTTGAATCTGGACCAAACATCCAACTTAAAACGTCACTAAAACCGCTACCAAAATTGAAAGTGGTTTGTAACAACCAGAATCAGGCCGAACGAAACGTAATCGAGATTGAAAACTTAGTTAAGGAAAAGGATACGAGATGAAACCGCAACTCCAATTAAGACTAAAATCGAGACCGGAACTGAATTATAATTAAGAGTCGAGACCACAGTCAAAGTTATTTGTGCTTTGTGGAAGAGCATATAAAATAACCGAATACCGGAACCAAGGTTCAAACCGAAAAAGGTATCGAGGTTTGAGCCAGACAGTGAATGACTCTGAAACGGGATGGGAAGCCGGAGCTTGAAGGGATGTTAGAACTGAAATGGGACAAAACTGAAAATGGAAGCGAAACCAAATGTAGATTTGGTGGTATGGGACTGTGGTAAATAAGAAACTAGAACCGAAGTCAAAGTTGATGGGTTTATATAAGTTCAGTTGCTTTAACCCCACTATAAAGGGAACGATACGGCTGATCGGTTAATTTCACTGACTTTGGTTGATATATAGCCTTTCGATCTTGTTTGTAGCTTCGACCCAGATAAATCGGTACAAAGGCGTTTTAAAAATTCGATACTGTAGTAGAGGGTCCGTAACATCCCTAGTAGATATGTACACGACATGTGCTCAATATACTGTAATTCTAACAGCTTTTACTCAAATATTATCGCTTTTCATGTTTGTGCGCTAATGTGTCTTTTGAAAACATTATTGATATTGAAATTGCCAATTGCAATTTGAACTAAGTAGAGCGCAAATTAAACAAATTTTAGAATTCAAAGCAAATTAATTTGAGTATATGGAAGAACTATTTTAACTGATTAGAAATTTCGGTTTATTTATTACGTGAAAAGCAGCAAACAATGTACCAATTTATTATCTTAAAAGTACATTTAATCTGATTTAAAACGAGACAAAAGTTATCTTTTTATGACAGCATGAAATGTTAGGTTATTTGTTAATTAATACCAGAGCTGCTCAAACCATATGCACTCACATATAAATTCGATTCATATGAAAGTGCACGAATTTCATATGAAAGTGAAAAGAAAAAGCACTTCCATATAAAGCCAAGGCACTTCGGTATGCTATTTAAATTTACACAAAAAATTTTTCAAAAATATTGTAGCACTGAGAAAAATTTAAATTCAAAATTTATTTAAGCATTTAAAATAAAATTTTTTTAATTTAAAAAAGTTTCAATGTACATACAATTTTGTATATGTATTGTGATTTGCACTTCAACATACACATTTTTGAACAGCCCTGGTTAGGAGGCTTAAAATATACCCGTGACAGTTATGCCTAAGAGGCGACTAATATACCAAATCGATTCAAGGGGTTGTGTAGCGCGCAACCTTTCAAGGGGTTGCCAGCGCAATATATAGCTTATCCAACCCAATTGTCAACCTCACCTACCCGTGGCTAATACTGTTTCTTTAACAGCCGAGGCTCCCAAAGTTCCTCATGTATCTAGGGGGTTGGAGGGCGTTATGGCCTAGAAGATTTCATGTGGCCATACCAAATCGTTCCCGAGATGGTCGGGCTAGTCCTTTAATGGTGCTTGTTACCAGCAAAGGACCATCAACATCGATAACACTACCCAAGCCATCCTTATCGCTACAACAACAAAACAATTTTTAAAAAATTTAGAGTTACACAGAGTGAGAATAATCAGTTTTTGATAGTCGATTTAGAAATTCCATGAAAAGTTTATCAGCGAAAATTCATTGCTTGTTGTTTAGGAATTATTAAAAAGTAGGAATTATTAAAAAGCGAAGCTCGGTCTCAATCTCCTTGGAAGTATATTTATCACGCCATTTTTTGTTATTCCACTTCTGAGTTTATGTAGGGGCCAGGATCACAATATTTCATTATGCACTAATACAAAAGTTCTTTTTGCGTTGCACATTTTTCAATGCGAAAATTTGTTCTTCTTCTGAATTTGTTCGTTAAACTTTCGTAATCTGTTTATGTTTTGGCTTTTTTTAAGCAAATCACCAATTCTTTAACCTCTGCTGCCTTACCTAGGACTATTCCACTTCTGATGGTCAACGTTCTAACCAAGTAGTGAACGCATTTACTAGATGATATCTTGGACAACAAGCTCAACTGATTCTCCTAGGTCCCTTCACCGATTAGAGCTCCATTTCCCATTTTATCTAAACCAATCTGAAAAATAAATTATATCTTATTCTTAATCAGCTATAGTTTTCTATAAACATTGAATGTTTCCATCACTTATAAATAGTTTTCGATTCATCGCCGCCACATATATGCATCTTGTAGAGGAAGCCTAATTTCAAAGTTTTCAACAACGAATGTTTCATTATTTTCACCTGAAATTTAATCAGCTACATACATATACGATACATAATCTCTTAATACCTGCAAACGAGCAAATTAAATAAAAGGGCTGCATTTAAATTAGCCAAAGGAACAACCCTCGCACCTCATACTTCAATTAGAACAAAAGTTAATATACTCACACTTTAGATAGAAAAAAATTTAAAAAAACAGCAAAACAAAGAAAACTTTTAATACAAACGTGTTAAACAAAAGTTCCAAAATAAAAAGAGCAATAAGTAAAAAAACGCATTGAACATAAAGAAAGAAAAGTTCCATTATCTGTTAGCTTTTGCTAAAAAATTAACAAAATGCGAAATAAGAATTCAAAAGTCGCACCACACACAATGCTTCCACCCACAATCAGCAAAAGATAACAAGGACGAATTTGCCGCGTCATATGGATAATCAGGGCATTAGCTAGGGTTAAGTGATGGTTGGGAAGCAGCGGGAGGTTGAAGTGTTATATTCGCCACAGGCGTCAATGCAAAAGCACAAGGCAAATGTCTTTTTAAAAGTTAAACATAGCGTAACTTGACAAGATTACAGATCCTGACAGCGGCAGTGCCGGCAGTCACGAATTGCGAGTTGCTGCAAAGACTATATGTCAAGGCATAAACATTCGCACAAACACGCAGAGTAATTTGAACAAAGAAAATTTTATTCAAACCAAAAAAATAGTATATGGGTTAAATAGAACCAACTGGGAGCGTTCAAAAAGAAATAAACTGTCTTTATGCAAAGGTATTCCAAATATGGCTAATTAGCAGCTTTCTAGACGCATAAGGGTGGGTATCTTTATTCTAATGCTTGAAAAGAGGAAAACAACAACTGGGCTAAAAAAATGTATTCATATGAAAACTACCACGGAGTGGGTAATTTCGATTGTTCACGTAATGAGCACCATATTACGTTGAAAGTTGTGCTAATTTTATAGATATGCATAAAACAACAAACAAAAAATAATGTATGAGTTGAAGGGGTAGATTTCATGGGTTTACAAAGACGAAATATGGATGATTATGAAATTATAATAATTTTGTCTTGCTTACGAACGAAAAATGTTCCATGTATTTTGGCGCAAACAATTAAATTGTTTTATATTACGTGTGCAACAATTGTGCGTATTTGAGATGGAGAGAATGGTATTATGTATATGATATAGGTGCGATTGTATGCAAATTTTACGTGGTATATAATAAACTTGAACTAAACTGTTAAGGCCCTGAATTACAGAAACCGAATTTCTGAATTCAGTGAAAAGTTTTTTGAATTTGATAAAATTTGGCAGGAGTATGCCTATCGCGTATATGGGGAAATCCGCCAAACTTTGGTTTTTTGCAGAAAAAACATTTTTTTTTGAAACATGGTATCACGCAAATATCTTTTTGTTAGGAACATTGAGGGGTAAATTAGAGCTATACTGCATCGCCGTTACTCGTCTTAAATAATGCCTCAAAAAGATATAGTCAAAAATAAAAAATATACATTTATTTCAACACTTCTACCGATTATATCAAAATTGTAATAAAATATGGAAATGTATGCATCTGTTAGCTATGTAAAATTTTTTTGATACACGAGACCCAGTTTTGTAGATATCGGCAAAAATATAAAACCGAATAACCGCCAAATATTTTTTACTGCAAAGTTTGCAACACATTTATTTTAACACCTTTCTACCGATTCTTTTGAATCTTTAAAAACGTATAGATATGTGAACGAAGTATGTTTAGGTAAAAAAGTTTTAATACCCGAGATCCGGTTTTGGAGATATTGATAAAAATATAAACCCGGAAAACCTTAAATTTGTTTACTTATTTAAACACTTCTTAACCGATTGTGTTGAAATTTTATCAGGATGTACATATCCATGTGGGGTATATTTGGGTAAAATTTTGTTGATACCCGAAACCCGGTTTTAGAGATATCGGCAAAAATATGAAACCGGGTAACCGTCATATATTTCATACCCGTTTGTTAATTTTTTCTCTACACCACAGTAGCATACCAGCTATTGCCTCATCTTGGAATATTCACGCAAGGAAAGGTATTGATGTTTGTACATGGGGCAAATATACGAAATTTTCGCCCAAAATTGGCAATCGTCAAAAAGGGTAGACAATAATTTTTGTACCAAATTTGTGTTGCCTTTCATTTACTTTTAAATAAAACTTGGTTTAAAAAAAGAAAAAATTTGTTTCTACACTTTTTGACGATTGCCAATTTTTGTCGGAAATTTCGTATATTTGCCCCATGTACAAACATCAATAACTTTCCTTGCGTGAATATTCCAAAATGAGGCAATTGATGGTATACCATTGTGGTGTAGAGAAAAAAATTAACAAACGGGTATGAAGTGATAAAAGTAAAATTGTAGCTGTGCCACCAAAAAAAACATACTCCTGAAAAAAATATACGCAACCAAGTGCTTCCACTTTTCTGCCTGTACCTTCAAAACTGAAAGAGGCACATCGAATTTGAAGCCCCAGGTATTTTTAGTCCCTTCATAGGATATTATCGTGCATAGTCCAAATTTCAATATTCAGTTGCCTCAAAAAGCTATAAGCAAAAAACTGTCAATATTGAAAATGACGAAAAAAAAGTATCGCTACTTTGATTGATGATAGTTTTTTTGAGTATTGGAGGGGCACACTAATTTTGCTCATACTTTTAGAATCTCCGTCTGAAAAACAGCATTCAGTTTAAATTCCATAGCGTTTCAGCGATGCCTCAAAATTTTATCGAAAAAATTCAAAAAAAAATTAAGGGTATCGCTTGAAAAAGTGTAAGAATCGACGTTTTTTACGTTTCGAAGTTCTGCAAAAATTTACTATCAACTTTCTTGGTTTTTAAAATCATCAGATCGGATAGTCAAAAGGTCAAGCTTAATGTCCTTGTACTTTTTTCTGGCCTTAAGTTTTTTTCCCGTGTGTAAAACCAGAGTATCCAAAAAAGTAAAATTGTTTGGGATTTGCCCATATATAAGTAATATTTTTACTTAAATGTGAAGATGTTATGATGGATGAATTTATTTTTTTCATACTTTTTTTTTGGAACATAAGGTCTATAAAAGCAGCTGATTACTTAGTAAACTAGTCTGGAACCATCCTTTATTAAATTTATTATTTTCTTTATGTTGGGGTAATGCTCACCGGCAGTTTATTTTACAGAGACCGTTTGCTGATCTGTTAGATTAACCTTCAGTTAATATTAGCCCGGCTTTGAGGTTCTTACGCAAGATTTGGTCACTAGCACTGAAAGTGCTACTTATAATCTTTGAAGACAAATATTACACTTCTGAATTTTCTTACTACGTTGCTACACTATTTATATACAGGAACGAAATAGTAACAGTAAATAGTATTCAATGTTGCTGCAACTTTTACACTTCTAAATTAATTTAGTGCTTAGAGTTTTTCCGACCTCTAATTTGCTTTACCCAATGCAGCCCTGAAGGCATAACACAATCTTGAGATTACAATATTCCACTTCTGAATTTGAAGTTGATTTTTACCACTATGTATTAACATACATACCTATGTGAAGTATGAGATCCACCAGGACTCATTTGGAGTACTTATAGAGGAAGGGTGGGTAAGTTCAACTAAATCCTCAGCCTTAAGTGGTTTTATTATATCATCTTGATTATGTGAATTATAGAATAAAGCCAGGTTCATGTAGTTGAATAATTTCATACATAAATAAGTATGTGCATTCAGTTCCCGAGAAAAGCGTTCTCTTTCAAAGCTTAAAACATAAAGTTTTACACCATTTGCGCAATAAAGAGCTTACCTTTAAAGTACTTGCCAAAGAAAGTTCAATTGTAGCTTTCGAAAAAATTAAAGTATATATGTTTATAAAATGCATAACAATTACCTTACAATTTCTTATCAGCTGCAAACAAATAGGAAGAAATAAAAGCCACAGGGTGTCAAGAGAATTCGTCATAAAAGCCGTTGCAATGCAAATTCATTTTAACTAATAGTAAATATTTAAGAATTCATGAGTTTAACACCGGCTTATAATAATTGAATATTCAATTATTATGTTTGTTTAGGAAAAACTGAAAATAAAGGAACATTTAATGGCATATTGCGATGGTACCATTTCGAAAACCGACACGTAATCATCATCAGGCAATTTCGAATGTTATCACAGCTTTAGCCGAGACTCGAACCGCGAATCACACGGTGAAACTGCAGTAGCCTTATCAACTAGGCTACACTGCTTGTATTTGTTTTCTTGGTTATCTGGTTGGTCTTGGTTATTTATCTCATTTTTGCACTAATTAATCAATTTAATTAACGTAAGGGGAATTGAATTAAAGGTAAACATTAGAAAAGGATACGAATACAAAATTTAGAACGTATATTTGTAAATATGCGCTGACAAAAAAAAACTAGCAAACTTAGACACAGAATATAGTTAGAAAATTTTTTTTTGCAGAATTTCAAAATCGGTCATCCATTTGAAACAGTAAGGCCCTGTTTTTAATGGGAGTTTAAAATACACTTCAATGGGAGTTTAAAATACACTTATACTTCGATAGGTTTTAACCTTGCAAATTTTTGATACTTAAGATCGATTTTGCAGTGCGAATTTATGCTGCAATTAAGCTTAACTTAACCTTGGAACGTTGCCTATTTACACCTAATTCTACTCTCATCTCAGTTACATCGCCCAAAATGACTGGGTTAAATCCTAGTTTACTTAAGCTCTCATTGAAAGACCGGGCCGGGACAAGTTTTCTGTACTAAAAGAATAGAAAGGTATTAAAATATATCTAATATTTGTTCAGGGTGTTGAGTGCAGATGTTGTCTTGTCTGAATTAGGGATAGGGATAGGGAAGAGAGAGGTATATTATTTGAAAATGTGTCCAACGTGGTGTAGGTGTAGTGTCCACACCAAACCAAAAGTATATTTCTGTTTTGAAAATCATCTCAGCAAAAACTAATCTGCCTTGTTGAGTTAGATTTACAGGAACAACAAGTAAGAAAGGCTAAGTTCGGGTGTAACCGAACACTACATACTCAGCTGAGAACTTTGGAGACAAAATAGGGGAAAATAGCCATGTAGGAAAATAAACCTAGGGTAACCCTGGAATGTGGTTGTATGACATGGGTATCAAATGGAAGGTATTAAAGAGTATATTAGAAGGGAGTGGGTCATAGTTCTATAGGTGGACGCCTTTTCGAGATATCGCCATAAAGGTGGACCAGGGGTGACTCTTTAGTTGTTTTTGTTGTTGTAGCGATAAGGTTGCTCCCCGAAGGCTTCGGGGAGTGTTATCGATGTGATGGTCCTTTGCCGGATACAGATCCGGTAACGCTCCGGTAACACAGCACCATTAAGGTGCTAGCCCGACCATCTCGGGAACGATTTATATGGCCACATTAAACCTACAGGCCATCCCTCCCTCCCCACCCCCAAGTTCCACGAGGAGCTTGGGGTCGCCAGAGCCTCGTCTGTTAGTGAAACAGGAATCGCCGCGGATAGGTGAGGTTGACAATTGGGTTTGGAGAAGCTGTATATTGCGCTGGCAACCTGAAGGGCTGCGCTACACAGCTCCTTGAATCTGGTATTTTAGTCCCCTCTTACGACAGGCATACCTACCGCGGGTATATTCTGACCCCCTAACCCGCTGGGGGAGGGGTGACTCTAGAATGTGTTTGTACGATATGGGTATCAAATTAAAGGTGTTAATGCGTATTTTAAAAGGGAAGTGGCCTTAGTTCTATAGGTGGACGCCTTTTCGAGATATCGCCATAAAGGTGGACCAGGGTTGACTCTATAATGTGTTTGTACGATATGGGTATCAAATTAAAGGTATTAATGAGGCTTTTAAAAGGGAGTGGTGTAGTTGTATATGTGAAGGCGTTTTCGAGATATCGACCAAAATGTGGACCAGGGTGACCCATAACATCATCTGTCGGGTACCACTAATTTATTTATATATTTAATACCACAAACAGTATTCCTGCCATGATTCCAAGGGCTTTCGATTTCGCCCTGCAGAACTTTTTCATTTACTTCTACTTAATATGGTAGGTGTCACACCCATTTTACAAAGTTTTTTCCAAAGTTATATTTTGCGTCAAAAAACCAATCCAATCACCATGTTTCATCCCTTTTTTCGAATTTGGTATAGAATTATGGCATTTTTTTCATTTTTCGAAATTTTCGATATCGAAAAAGTGGGCTTGGTCATAGTCGGATTTCGCCCATTTTTAATACCAAGATAAAGTGAGCTCAGATAAGTACGTGAACTAAGTTTAGTAAAGATATATCGATTTTTGCTCAAGTTATCGTGTTAACGGCCGAGCGGAAGGACGACGGTCGACTGTGTATAAAAACTGGGCGTGGCTTCAACGCCCATTTTCACAGAAAACAGTTATCGTCATAGAATCTATGCCTATACCAAATTTCACAAGGATTGGTAAATTTTTGTTCGACTTATGGCATTAAAAGTATTCTAGACGAATTAAATGAAAAAGGGCGGAGCCACGCCCATTTTGAAATTTTCTTTTATTTTTGTATTTTGTTGCACCATATCATTACTGGAGTTGAATGTTGACATAATTTACTTATATACTGTAAAGATATTCAATTTTTTGTTAAAATTTGACTTAAAAATTTTTTTTTAAAAAGTGGGCGTGTTCGTCATCCGATTTTGCTAATTTTTATTTAGCGCACATATAGTAATAGGAGTAACGTTCCTGCAAAATTTCATCACGATATCTTCAACGACTGCCAAATTACTGCTTGCAAAACTTTTAAATTACCTTCTTTTAAAAGTGGGCGGTGCCACGCTCATTGTCCAAAATTTTACTAATTTTCTATGCTGCGTCATAAGGTCATCCCATCTACCAAGTTTCATCGCTTTATCCGTCTTGGGTAATGAATTATCGCACTTTTTCGGTTTTTCGAAATTTTCGATATCGAAAAAGTGGGCGTGGTTATCGTCGAATTTCGTTCATTTTAAATAGCGATCTGAGATAAGTGCCCAGGAACTTACATACCAAATTTCATTAAGATACCTCAAAATTTACTCAAGTTATCGTGTTTACGGACGGACGGACAGACGGACGGACGGACATGGCTAAATGAATTTCTTTTTTCGCCCAGATCATTTGATATATAGAATATCAATCTCGATTAGTTTATGCCGTTACGGATTACGGTTATGCGAACAAAATTAATATACTCTGTGACCTCTGCTCAGCTGAGTATAAAAATAAACCAGGCCCAATATTGTAGGAGAAGCTAGGTGTCAACTCTAAGTAAAACGGGAAACCGTATATTGTGCTCGCTAATGATAATCAAGCCGACACTGCTATTTCGATATTGTATTCTTCTATCTTTTTACCATGGTAACACTACGCACTCATTAAGTCTATGTGAGGTCCTCATGGACCGGCCAGTTCAACCTAACCTAACCTTACCATGCAAACGAAGAAAACCACAAATTACAATCTGAAAACGCTTCAGCTTAACAAATCTATACTAATTAAAATGCAAATTATATAAATTCTTTTACCCATTACCTTTTGAAATTTTAAGTATTAATTTCTAGTCGATTCCAATTTATCTAACGCTAGTCTGAAGTGGTCATAGAGAACTAAATTAAACTGATTTGCCTTTTTACTAAACCTTTTAATGCACTAATTAACTTTTCTGCATAAGCGCAAATTGTATAAGGTGTCCGTCCGCACACATTCAATCACACACACACACACACAGTACGTCAAACGCAAACGCAACAACAGTGAAGAACGCCAACTGACAATGCATAATTACTGTGCGAGCTTTGGCGGGATAGATGCATGGCTGACTACCTTTGTAAGCCACACTTTACTACTCAACCAAAGAGTAATTGCGCGCTGGCGCCCATTTAACTCACAAGCATTGCAAATAGCTAAAGGGAGAAGACACTCGTGAACTACAGATTCAAATGAATATGCACAACCACACTTACATACATACTTACCCACATAGTTAGATTAAGTGATTTTGGTTTTGAATCAAATTATTGCATTGCAACACAGCGCACAAATCCTAACCTCATTAAATATTTCACTTTCTTAACATCTCGCTCGCAATTTACCATAGACTTCTTTTATTTATTTTTTTTTACTAAAAATCCTCTTAACATCTTCTTTTTCAAATGCTTTCTTCGTCTACGTTTATGCAATTTCACACGCTCCTGCGGTACATCGCTGCTGTTGGCGATTTCAACGTTGCTTATGCCGATTGTCGCTTGAACCACACAACTTTTTTATGTGACCTGCACAGTTCCAGCACCACCGCCGTTACCTTCATTGGTGCCTAAAGCACCACCACCGCCACCACCACCATTGGGAGCACCTAACGACAAGAAAGAGCTGAGTCAAGGACAAAAGGCCGTGATAGAAAAGCTTAAGTAAGTTGAGTGCAGTTGTGTTGTTGTTGCATGCAATAGCAGCAGCATAACTGATTTGCATAAATTATGATTTTAATAATTGCGAAGAATAATAATAATCCATTGCATAAATTGAATTTTGCATTTTGTATTATATCGACGCATAGGACACGACCGCGCAGGCGTCCAGATTGGTCAGAAATGATGAAGGAGGTGGAATCTGGCAAGAAATTGCGTCATGTGGTATGCAACGACAGGTGAGAAATGAACTGCGTTTGTGAAATGGGGTCGGCAAGTTAAAAAGAAAGGGTGTGGAGGTGATCAAACGTCAACGAGTGCCAAAAAAGGCCAAGAAGCAACAAAGTCGTTGAATTAATTGAAGCAGGCCAATAGCCGAAGGACTTCTTAGTAGCGATATTAATATGCACAAGAAACGTGACCAGACGTTGCAATAGATTTTGTGCAACTGTCGAGTTGGAAATAATTAAATGAAATTCTTTGCAATTTTTTTAAGATTGTTCTCAATATTTTCTCAATTACTTATTTCATTCTTATTTTATTACTGCATTCTACTTCATTCAATATTATGATATCCTTGCTATAATTTTTCTAGATCACAGCCGATTCTTAGTTGTAAATCCTTGACAAAAGTAGATGATAAATTTATCTACGAAACAGAAAAGGATAATTCGCACAATAAGCTGCTTAAACAAATTCAAACTGGTTTTAAATTGAAGCCGACACAAACAAATGATCGCAGTAAACCATTCATTGAAGGTTTGCGGAAATTCCGCAAGCAAATGACCATAGAGGAGCAAATACAAAAGTCACAGTCGAAAATTAATCTGCTAGCCGAGGTAAGTACAATGAAAATCAATAACGCAGCGCAATCATTATTTTGAGGAATTGACTTTCTTTTTGTTGGTGGGGTAGCTAAATTTTGATGATATGCAAGGTAGAGCAGACGTCAAAGGGAGTTGAGCAAGCAAATTTGGAGGACCGCTTTTGTTTTAATGTCTGGACTCTGAAAAGTAAATGGGTCGTTCCTTTCCTTTTTTAAAATTCAATTAAATGAATTAAACAAAATATTTTAAAAAAAATGTTAGTTAAACGGTTTTATTAGAAAACAATACTTACATGAAGTAATAATAATACTAAAAGCTAGAAAATAATTAGGTAGGTCCTAGGTACTAGTCATCACACTCCTCATCAATCTAGGGCGTTGATCAGACAATTAAATAAAAGCGTGGGCGCGTGAAATTTCTAAAAATGTGAGGCGTAGCATAACCTGATTAAGGTTCAGTTGTTCTTATATACATATGACTATCAATAGAAATTTGACGCGTCCAACGCTTTATTTAATTGTCTGATCAACGCCCTAGATTGATGAGGAGTGTGATGACTAGTACCTAGGACCTACATAATTATTTTCTAGCTTTTTAGTATTATTATTACTTCATGTAAGTATTGTTTTCAATAAAACCGTTTAACTTAAAATTTTTTTTTATTATTTTATTTTCAAGTTTTTAGTCTTTATTTAATGCCTATTATTTCTCATTCTGTTTAGTTCATTTAGTGACTCATTATTACAGAGACTCTTTCCTGATAATTTGTTACAATCTAAGTCCTCAATACATAATCCTTCCAAAGACTTTACTCGACTCTGCGCCACGTATGCTTGTCCCTTCTCCAAATCCAAAATATTTTGATGTCACTTCTACCGGACTGTATGTAATATTTGTTCCAAATATGAGCCAAATCGGACATCATAGGTCGCTTTCTATTCATGTATGTATTATGTGTACCAAGTATGGACCAAATCGGACCACAAATACGATTTTTTGAATATCTCGATCTTTGCGCCACCTAGCGGCGATTTTTTTCATAGGTCGCTTTCTATTCTTGTATGTATTATGTGTTCCAAATATGAGCCAAATCGGACCACAAATACGATTTTTGTGAATATCTCGATCCTTGCGCCACCTAGCGGCGATTTTTTTTCCTTATTATTGCATTGTCATCGGGTTCTGAACTATATTCCAGGTTTCAAGCTGGAAGTTAGTTAAATTTCAATTACAAAATTCGTGCCAGCCGGCCAACCAGCCAACCAACCAGCCTGTCAAGTCAAGCTGAATAAAACCGTTTAAAAATGCGTATCGGTTGTACACTTTGCCGAGCTGGCTGTGAGAATATCAGTGTATCGCACTTCCATGAGATCGAAATAACACAAATTTAAAAAATGGATTAGTAGGACGCAAACTCTCATACGCGCAGAACCGTCATTGCTTTATTCGTATATGTATTGAAAATACACACCTAATAAATCGAGGCGCAGAAACCAACGGTGGTTATGGTCTCTTCATTGGTTGTTTCCAGGTTTAAATCTGTTGTGCTTGATCTGTTAGCCCATTACTGTATGTGGAGGCTTTTAATGTATTTAAGTACCCCTTCAGGCTCTTTACTCCATATCACGAAGAGATTACAATTTTCGCCCAACTAGGGAGATAATCCCTTCCTTGCCGAAACCATGCATTCCCAGAGAATGTGAAACGTCATTTCATCCTTCAGCTCACAAAAGCGACAGTTAGTCGTTTAGTACGTTATACAAAATTCTGCAAGAGTTCAATTGTACTTTGAAATGTGGGGAATAACACAATCGTACACTTCGGAAAACGTTTCAGTGGCGTTTTGTACCTCGCAGTTAAGGAAAAGTTTTAGCTTAAGTAGTTCGGATAACACTATAGAACAATTTGGGTTTTTTTTTAAATCGGTTTTGTATAGATTCAAGATTACTTGCGAGGAAATTTCTTAAAAATTAAGACATTTAATTTGCACTTATTTCTTCGGGATTCGTTGAAGATGTTTCCAGAAAGATGTTTAAACCATTAAGGAACCAATTGGTATTTTCGGAATGAATAACATTGTATCGTTTTGAAATTATTTTGGGATCATTTTGTAATGACTTTGATACCATTCTGTATCAAATTCGTAACCTTTTCGTAAGGTCATACAGGTCTAATTCAGGAACTTTTCGGAATTATTTCGGGACCATTTCGGAACTTCGTCGGAATCATGCGGGGATATCGATAACAACTATTAACAGTTTACTATCGGTTTTTTATAGGTACCGTATTCGAATTGTTGACGGCTTGTTATCGATGCATTGATGTCGGCATGCATTATTGGTGGGTTATAGAACTATTATGCGCATGTTATCGATTTGTTGTCGCCAAGTTCTCGTTTTATTATCGAAGTGTCATGCGTTTTTATGCGGATATTTAACTGTAGGAATGAATTATTTCTGTATGGAGACTCGGTATAAGAGACGAGCTTTTTACGTACAAATCGAATATGATCTTAAAATTGATTGCTTGGAGCCATTCCTCCCATAATCAGGACTAAGGATGCGAAATAAGACTTTTTAGTAATTTTTCGACCTCAATGCATCAAATTTATAAGATGTTATGAAGCTTTAAGCATTCGGATATTGGACTCTTTACCTTGCATACAAAACAAACTCAACTTCACTCCTGGCTCCACGCACCGTTAAGATCCAATGAGCTGACAGTAATAACTTCAGTATATTTATTAAACAATCGGAGGTACTAACCATACAATTTAATTGCCTGAATCTATTTTTCGCACTATCGGACCTAAGGGTTCGAGATAAAACTCAGAAAAGATATTATGATGCTTTAAACATTCGGATATGGATTTCTATACCTTGCATTCTTAAATTCTTAACTTCACTCTCACCGTTACGATTCAACGAGTCTGGCCGTAAGAAAATTTAGTATATTTATTGATATTAGAGAAAAATTGCAAGTTTACAAATGGCGATGGTTACTAGGACATGTTTCTGAACTTTACTTCTTCATCAGCTAGCTTCTCGGGAGCTGAGTGTTGAACTCGAATATCCAACATTCATACCAATGCCTTTAACCACTCAGCCATATGAATGCCCCGCTGTTCGCTTTGCAATGGTCTCTAAGTATTGCCTTTGATATAGTGAAATTCAGAAACATGTCCTAGTAACCATCGCCGTTTGTAAACTTTGCAATTTTTCTCTAATATCAATAACAAAAACCAATAAAATAGCAATATGAGCAAGTCTCGCCAATTACATACATTAGTGTATTTATTTAATGGTGAATTCTTCTCTAAGGACCCATGCCTAATGTGTCGCTCCGACTACTAAATGACTGCAGGTTGTTGAACACACAACTTGATGCCTTTCGTCTATACTAAGCTGCTAATGAGCTGTTACTAATCTTTGCAGCATATAACTCTGAAGAACATATTACGTGCTACCTGCTTCTTGGGTCATAGAAACATAGAGGGCATATAAACTTGCTAGGCAAGATTTTTCAGATATAAAAGGATTGACGTATCTTCCATACACGAACGGATTAAGGGGCTTAGAATACATCCACGTTAGGAAATGCCTATAAGGGGCGAAAGACCGAAAATAGTTCCCGCGGCGGTCAAGCTAGAACCCGAGGTGTTAGTTTGGAAGCATACTGTTATACTTATCTAAATGTTTAGGAAATATCTGCGTTTACGACAGCAACAGCAACGAGAAAGCTTTCGCTATGTAAAAATTTTTAGATCGTTCTCAAATTGGTATTTCCGAATAAGGATGTCTCCCACTTCCTTGTATTCTATAGGTGGGTTCCGTTTAATACATCTTCATCCATTCGCATAACATGGATACTGTAACAGGTTAAATTCTTACTAGTCCAGAATAAACCCCGGCATACGTACTGTATGTCCTGCATGTGATGACACCACCCATCTTTTCAATTGTAATGTGGAACCTACGCCTCTAACACCCATCTTCCTATGGTGGGGGCGGAAACTGCCAGTTTCTTTGGACTCCCGTTAGAGGACTTTGATGACAATTTGTGAGTGGTCGTGCCCATTGAATGGGGCGAAGCACTGTTAATACAACAAGAACAACAGTTAAGGGAGCCGCTGGATTTTGATTCGTTTAATCATGTCGATGCATGCATGAAGCTCAAACATTTCATCATTAAATGCACGTATACAGAATGTTTACATCAGGTTTGTCATGTCGCTTCTAACAACCTGATAGAAACTTTGCTTTACGCTGTGATGTAAATTTCCATCAGCCATATCTGTAAATTGATGCCTCAAATGACTGATAGCTGTCTAGCAGGGATACCTGTCAATTGATGCCTCAAATGACGGATAGCTGTCTAGCAGGGTACTTCTAAGCTGTATAGAGCTCGGTTGATCATGTGTAATTTCCGATTGGAAAGTATACCGTATATGCTGAAGGGGTTGTTCCTCCTTTACCAGCTTATCTGCCTTTCCGTTACCATCTATGCCCACATAACCGGGAATGCTATATTAATGTAATTTTCTCCCAGCTCTAATGCTTTGTTATGCTTATGTGTACTCGTAAGACACTTCTAGTTGACAATGTGAGAGGGAGGGCGTCAGGTCAAGTGAACACCACAACACGACGCAAGTTGAAAGAAGAGCTCGGTCTAAAATCCCTTCGGAGGTTATCGCGCCTTATATTTACTTTTTACTGAGATTGCGCCACGACTTACTGTCTAAAATGATTCATACATATATTATGTATTTGTGCTGCGTTCCCCCTGCAACATTGAAAGACTAAGCACACATTTTTAATTTCTAGGCTGCTACTGCTGCGGTCGGTTCAGCTGGCACCAGTGATCCAGCTATCATTACGAATAGCATTGTAGCTGCACTCGCAATTGATGATCCCAGCGGCGATGAGCTTGATGATATTGATAAGATCCGCGATGACTTGCAGAGTACTAAGCAAATGTTGGCGCTTGAATTGCGTAATCGTGAGGCGCAGGAGCGTGAAAATAAAAATTATTAGCGCAAATAGCTACATTGGAGGCAGAATTGGAACGTGAAAAATCACGCGAAAAGAATTTGGAATATGGTTCACGTATTATTGTGGCCACTATGGAGCCTTCAACGGCCAGTGAAGAGGCATATTTGAATTCATTGAAGCAAGAAGCCGATGATGCGCGTAAGTCGGCTAAAGATTTGGAAAAGAAATACCTCGATACTGGTGAATTGTTGGATCAAGCAAAGAGCGAAATTGATGAACAAAAACGACAAATACAAATGTTGGAGCGGAAATTGGCGCAGGCATTGCAGGTAAGTTGAAGCAGAGGGAATCTTCTCTCTAAAGAAGAAGGCGATGCTGGGTTGTAACTGCATGGTTGTTTAAAAAAATTCTTTATTTAGTTGCTTTAAATTTTAACAATCAAAAGCTTTTCTCACTTTTCACATTGCTGTTAACAAAAAATTAAAAATGCTTGAAGGGCGATGCAACGCCCAAGCCCTGTCCTATATGCGCTAAAAAGCAACAAACTAAATATTTTTACTCCTGCGAAGACCCAGATGATGATGACACATATTATGGCTTTGATAGCTACGCTAATGGTCACACTAACAACAAGGTAACACATAAAAAGCTGCTTTGCTGCATTCGATTTTCAGCTTTTAATTTAATAAAACTAAATTGATTTGTTTGGATTCTGCAGGGTGGTGGTTCCTTGAATGGTTCTAGACGGCCAAGTGATGTACATGGTGATGATAGCGCTAATGAATTAGATTTAGATATGAGCGAGAGTGATCCTGACGAACCGGAAGAAAAGAAGGCCGAGCGTCGGGAAAAACGTGCTGCTAAAGAAGTGAAGATTTTGCGTAGCAAATTAACCAAAGTAAAGACTAAACAGGAAGCTGCCAAAAAGGAGAAAATGGCACTCAAGCAAGCTATGAAAAAGAATCATGTTATACTCAAGTGAGTGGATGACTGGTATATAAGTTGAATAATATTCAATTGTTTTTATAAATGTTTCAGGGAGGAAAACAAGAAATTCAAAAAGTTGGAAAAGGAAGTTCAAAAGATGGCAGCTTCTATGAAGGACGAAGAAGAGGACGAGGATGCTGATGAAGAAAAGGTAAAAAATAAACTCACACATTTTTATCTTTTCAAACTGGTCGAATAACCACTCTGGAAATGGTGAGCTTGTCCACTTTCGTATAATCGAAGCACCTAGTTTGAAACTGAAGCTTCTGCATATCTGTAGTTTCCACGAATACAACTAGCGAAGAGGATATTTCGCAGAAGAGGGAAATTATAAAGATGTTGATGGACAGCAAAGCACTGCCAGAAACCCGAGGGTGTGGAGTAGAGCTAAAGTGAGCGAATACAACATTCGAAGCTGAAAAAAGTACCTAGTACTCCCAACCGACATTTTTTCGATCAAGCAGTCCAATATATTTTTATCTTAAAGGAATGGAGAAAATCATAGGAAATAAGATAAGGTCGAGGACCATTACATTACGGCAAGCTCGCTTACTGTTCAGACAGGTCGATGAACTCCGCCTTGTGCCAGCTGATCACACAAATCCGGAGTACGTTAGAATAAGTAAAAAGGTGCTTTGCGTGTTCTTGGACTTAGAGAAAGCCTTTGAGGACACAGGCTACAGCACCTTTAGACATGCGTTCGAAAGAAAAGAAGCTCAACGACCAATAAAAGGTGAATTGAATTGAAGGGGTTGTGCAGCCCAACCCTTTCAGGTGGGAACCAGCCACATTTTTAACTTCTCCAACCCCCTTTTCAAATTCACCTACCCGTCGCGAATCATGTTTCTTTAGCTGTCTAGGTCTGGGGACTCCAACGCCCTCATGTTGTTGTTGTTGTTGTAGCGATAATGACAATCTCCGAAGGCCTTGGGGAGTGTTATCGATGTTGATGATCCTTTGTCTGATGCAGATCCGGTACGAACCGGTACCAAGCCCGACCACATCGGGAAGGATTTGATATGACCACATGCGCCTTCTAGGCCATACCGCCCTCCCACCCCCTTGATCCATTAAGAGTTCGTAGTCGCCAGAGCCTCTGCGGTTAATGAAACAGGATTCGCCATGGATAGGTGAGGTTGGCAATTGGGTTGGAGAAGCTATATATTGCGCTGGCAACCCTTTGAAAGGGTTGTGCTACACAGCCCCTTGAACCTATTTGGTATTTTAGTCGCCTCTTACGACAGGTATACCTACCGCGGGTATATCCCAAGCCCCCTAACCCGCTGGGGGCCAACGCCTTCATCGAGATAGGTGGTGGGACGGGATGGGCTAGAAGATTCAATGTGGTCACATGAAATCGTTCCCTAGATGGTCGGCTTATACCTTAATGGTGCTTGTTATTTGCACGTACCGGATCTATGTATATCCGTCAAAGGACCATCAACCTTCAGGGATTGTCTTTATCGCTACAACAAAAACAAAGCGGATTGGCGATTCACCTGCGATCCATTTTGTTTATCCGCCACTATAAACGCAACTTTAGCTATGAACCACACTTTAGAATTCATTAGAAGCAAATTCGGCTTCCAAAGCAGCCGGTTCTATGTACAGGAGCAACTCGGGATTTTCCTCGAGCCAAAGGTTGTCATTTCAGTGTAACCCCATTTAATTTGTTGCGTTCTTCCCACAAATTGTACGTGAACTATCTTCTACTATCCTTCAGGTTAAATGGGACTGCTAACCCAAACATACTTTTGCGAACAGCTAAGCAAAGTGGATCCACTCGAGGGTTAGCGATTAAAAATCGTTACCGCGTTGGTACCAACAGATTCCAGGAGGGTTGTTATATGAGGTTCATTGCTTAATAGCTTCATAGCCTCTCAAACCCAATTCTCAACCTCGCCTTCTCTAACGGATTCTCTCTCACTGGAGACCCTACGTTTTACGAAAGAATATAGGAGGATGATCTAGAATATTCGATAGGCTCATATAAAGTCTTTGCCAGGAGTTGGGCTAATATTCAAAAGTGGTAATCGTGGAGCATAGCGGATTTATATCCCTGAGAAAACAGGCAACGTTGATAACACCAAACCCAAACCTTGGGAGGGTATCTTTATTTCTTCTTCAAAAGCGTAGGAATTCACAGCCGACAAAAGTTTGGAGTTCTAGGTGAGTTCACTTGAGTAGTTCTTTTGTGCCATCAACAACAACAACAACACAAATTGCCAAATTGATTAACATTCGGAAAAAGAATTAATAACGGTACTTTTTCCAAACCTTTTACAAATCGTTAGCTTAATTCACAAACGGCCTAACCAACAAATTAAAAATTGTACGGGAGAAGCAAAAAACATTTTATTTTTACATTCAATACATGCAGAAATGGCTTTCTAAAAGTTGCTTAACTCCGTTCCTATTGGTTCTAACTTTACAAAATGTTTACTGTGTATTTTAATATGTCATACCGAAATCTGTGAAAAGCACATTTTCGAGAAATCTGTTGTTGTTGTGTTGTTGTTGTTGTAGCGATAAGGTTGCTTCCCGAAGGGGCTTTGGGGAGTGTTATCGATGTGATGGTCCTTTGCCTGATACAGATCCGGTACGCTCCGGTAACACAGCACCATTAAGGGCTAGCCCGACCATCTCAGGAGCGATTTATATGGCCACGTTAAACCTTCAGGCCATCCCTCCCCCACCCCCCATGTTCCACGAGGAGCTTGGGTCACCAGAGCCTCGTCTGTTAGTGAAACAGGATTCGCCGCGGATAGGTGAGGTTGACAATTGGGTTTGGGGAAGCTATATACTGCGCTGGCAACCCGACAGGGTTGCGCTACACAGCCCCTTGAATCTGGTATTTTAGTCGCCCCTTACGACAGGCATACCTACAGCGGGTATATTCTGACCCCCTAATCCGCTGGGGGCGAAAAATCTGTTCGTTAGGCCCTTTTGTGAATTAAGCTAACGAAATACATTTTACCGTTACGACAGCATGTGAACTCGCACTTCTATTTACCTCTATATTAACGGGGATATTCGTTTCAACAAAGGATTGAGGTAGAGCTGGGAGGTTTCCAAATTGGATAGCTGCAGACTGTCAGTTATATGAGACGCACACGCCTGAATGGAGGCCAGGATTTTTGCTTAGTGGTTGTTGTTTTAGAATAAACGCCACCAAATATTTGTTGTTGTTGCTTCAGCAGTGCTTCGCGAACATTTGGGGTGACTAGCGACAGCGGAGTATTCCGATGAATGTCATAGAACAGGCATAAGACACCTTTAAAATGGAACACACTACTTGGCTATTGATGGGGCATTTCGAGAAAATGGCGGCAGATTACATAGTTCTTCCGTCTGCAAATTATTTCCTCAAAATTAATTCATTCATCTACTTTAAAGATTTGTAATGTGTTTGTTTTAATAGGAAGAGGAGGAAGCTGAAGAGGAGGAAGAACAAGAAGATTCTGAGGAGGAAGAGGAATCTGAAGAATCAGAATCGGAAGAGAGTGAAGCTGAAACCGAAAGTGAATCTGAAGCAGAGGTAATCTATAATGACTTTCCCCAATTTACCACAATTTTTTATACTTTTTAATTTTTGCCACTACATTAACAGGAGGCTAGCAGCACTGACAAGAAGAACAATTTGGAACCACGTTTGAAGAAACATGAGAGTCGCTTATTAGCTATGAAGAAATGCAATGTACTGCTACAAGCTAATGTGGATAATTTACAGGACGAAATTACACAAGTACGCGCGAAGGCAGCGAATTTACAATCTGAATTGGATGCCGGTGTTAGCTGATTTGGGCTTTTAAGCGGTCCAACAGGCATCTGCACCTATCGTTTATGGAATTATTGTATTTTTAGAAGTGCTCCTTATGCAAATTGTATTGCGGTACTTATAGCTATATGTTATTGCAATTAACTAGGATCCTTTTTCTAAAAAAATTTAAATTAAACTTATCAAATAAATGAGAAATTCTCACCAACCACAAGTTGTGCTTGATCGCCGTGGAATTGTATGATTGAGTCGTTTTGGAAGTTTTTTCTCTGACTACGTTATCACTCACTTTCACATTATATTTCAGTTAAATGAAAAATCACATAATTTTAACCAAATACATTAAACTTTGTCTATTGCCAAAGATATGTTAATTAAACGAAACAACAATCAATTATTTTCTTCTGTAATTATTTGTTTTGAACTTGCATTTAAAAGTACTGCATACAGTGGCTTCCAAAATGTAGCCGTTGTCATAGTGAACAGCTGACGTTTATCTAAGCAAGCAGGGTTGCTTCAAAAAGTAGCTGGGTTTGGCGAAGAAAGAACCGGATACTTTAAACTCATGAATACTTCACCTCTGCACAAAAGCTTGGTAAATAGTTCACAACGGAGGTGGGCAGCTAATACGCAACAAATTAAATGGGGTTACACTGAGATGACAGCCCTTGGTCGTAAAAAGTCCTGAGTCGCTCCGGTTCATACAACCGGTTGCCTTGGGAAGCGAATAGCCCAGCGAACCCTATCCGTAAAGATAAATACCCTGAACTCGCAGAATAGGAGAACACTCTCTTGATACTGGAACAGGTTAAAGTCTTACCTATCCAAAATCAACCCCGACCTGCTTGCAATGTGTCCCCACTTGATACCAACCATTTCTTTAATTGCAATGTGGAACCAACGCCTCTAACACCCCTTTCACTCCTAGGGTAGTTTCGTACTCCCGTTAGAGGAGATTGATGACAATAACCAATTGGATGAGGAGAAGCACTGCTGCTACAACAACAACAACACTGCTAATACGCACCCAATTATATCGGGATATGTTGGTTAATAATTTTGCGGAAGTGATAATTTTTATAAAAGAAACTGTGCACGAATTTTTCCACCAAATTTCTTTAAAAAAAATTGTTATCGAAATCGTTAATGTTGCATTAATGGAAAACGAAGCCGAGATATTTGCAATTAAAGTTGGCAGTTTTCATGTGGTTGTTGAGATTTTGCTGTGCACACGACAAAAAATTATGTAAAAAGAATTTTGCACGAATTTTATTTTCATCCCGCACTATTGGGGACCCGGCCAGGTTGATTTCTCATAAATGCGGCTGAAGGCCACAAGTGCCGATATGTGCTGTACGCAAATATAATATGGGCCCCTCCCCCGATTTCGAGGAGGTCAAATTGTTATTATTTTGATAATGGAATCTACAATTATTTTCCCTTAATAAATAAAATTTTACGTAATTTTTTATGTTTCTAGGCGGACGTAGATACGATGACGGATGGTATCTGCTCATCCCATAAGACCTTCTAGAACCTTCGTTGGACAATTTGAAAGGTTTTGACTGTTCTGTTTTTTTATCCTAAAAACAATAAATTTTTTATATAACATATGTGGTTTATGGTCATGAGTTTATTTTAGGACTCTCAACATGATTAATAGCTGCTACATATGTTACTCATTTGACTGCCGCTGTAGTCTAAGTATATGGATAAGTGTTTAGGATTGCACCATTGGGCTATTGCGCCTCTTCTTCTACTTCCAGCACCTCATCCATGCCGACTTCACTAATGAGATCGAGCAAGTTCCTTAGTGGGATTCAAGGGGTTGTGTAGCGCAACATATACCTTCTCCAACCCAATTGTCAACCTCACCTTCGAGCGGCGAATCCCGTTTCACTAACAGACGCAGGCTCTGGCGACCCCAAGCTCCTCATGGAACTTGGGGGTGGGGAGGGAGGGATGGCCTGAAAGGTTCAATGTGGCCATATAATCGTTCCCGAGATGGTCGGGCCAGCACCTTAATGATGCTGTGTTACCGGAGCGTATCGGATCTGTATCCGACAAAGGACCATCACATCGATAACACTCCCCAAAGCCTGCGGGGAGTAACCTAATCGCTACAATAACAACAACAACAACAGCAGTTGTTCTTAGTGAATTCTCAATTAACGCATGTTACTTTAAATCTGCAATGCCTTGTAAGAATACTTGTGGTAATTGAATAACTAGATTTCCCATATAAATGTTTCCCTTCTATGAACGGTTATTATGAACATATTTCAGAGATTGTCGAGTTTTTCTCTGGACCTAAAATCGTATATAGGGTTTTATCTCTGGATGAAAGCACGAAATAAAAGAGAAAGTGTGACAGCTACAATCTCGGTCCTAACGATGGACATGTGTGAGCGCCTAGTATTGACCATTGTGTGTTAATTATAGATAAGTACACGTAAAACATGGAATAAGCTAAGAATTACACTGCCTATTTGAATCTTCTATGAAAAAGCCATTGGTCGTGTGAAGCTAGGTCACTTTTGAGAACACGGTTGTCGGCTCTTACGAGGATGCATCGTGCACTGCCAGCAGGGCTTTTGCTCGCTCTTCCCCGGTACTAGGGAGGTACCGCGTGGAAATTTATCTTATAGATTTATATCTCGTCTGTTCTTTGGGTAAGGCTTTGCGAAGCCTTGCCGTTGCGGCCGAATGTGGAATCCAGGACTTCGGGCCTTGCTCTAACCAACGTTCTAAAAGCTTAAATCCTTATTGACTGCATATTTTTAGCAACACCTTAACTCTTGGGCTATAGTATAGCTTTCATACAAACTATCTGATGACTAACTCAAATAATAATAGTTATAATATAATGTGTACATTTTTTAAGAAGCAAGTCTTAAATATGCTAATATAAGCTACTTAACCCTAGTGAGATAACGCACGTTTGTGAGACGTACGTCGGTTTTAATTTTGCTCTCAGTCTCCCAACAATCTTAAAGAGAGAACATTCTTATTCGCGGCTTTCCCAGCTGCCATTACCAGCTTGTCAGTGGGGGTGTTTATCAGTAGTACTTTTTTATTTGCTGAAATATATACGATGTTTTGTAAAATACGTTTAAGAGACGTATCGTTTATCTTTTAATTTTCTACAAATTTTATATGCCATTTTTGCCTAAAATGGTAATTTTAGCTAATTCTTTTAAGTATAGTTTAAAACAGTTAATTCATTCATTGAAGTACAAAAATGTATTTATTTTTAATTTTTTTTTGCTATAAACTGAGGTCCTTCGAAAAGACTTATTTTTAAAAGGACAAGTCCAGACAAGTCAAACTTAATTTTTAATATATTAAAAAAACAATATTTTTATTTAAAATATTTAAAACAAGTGAATATATATCAAATAAATGATTAAAAAAAGTATTTTTTTAGGGTCCTTAAACTTGAACACGTCCTCTCTGACGTACGTTATATTTCTAGGGTAAACAATAACGTTATCTTTCTAGGGTTAATATAATATAATAATATAACCTTTAGAGACGGTATGAGGCATGTCGGTCCACTAATTTCTAGAAAACTGAAAGAGCACAACAAAACAAATTATAATGGAAGCTCGGCGTTATTACTATTGTTATTGTTATTATATAATCCTTAATAGGCGCAATTTTTTGTTGTAAAACTCTATCGACTTTTGACAACACACGAATTACTTTAAGTAGCTATGAGATTCCACCCTGGTTTCTCTGGTGTTACTCCACTACTTGCAAATTCAAAAATTATAAAAATATATTTGTGGTTGTGTACACCAGTGCCACTCTTTCGAACACTAAAGTATTCGGATCGGTAAAATGGTGCAACCGGTTTCATAGTAATTATATTTTACATCACAGTGAGAAAAAGAGCAAAGGATGCGGAAGTCGTACAAAGTGTGTGTTTAAATTGCTAATTAACTATTAACAACGGTACAATAAATAATGTTTATTAATTGATGGTGAAAATAAAGTTAAAGTGGACTTTTGCACAGTAGCTGGATTGAATAATAAGGAAATTGTTAGTTAATTCAAAATTTGTAGCAAACTTGAGCAAGGAAATCGATTTTCTATAAGTACAAGAACATCAACAACAAAGAGTAATCAAACATAAGCAGGCTCAGCCAGCTATTTTAATTATAAATTGTGCATTTATTAAGGAAATTTGAGAGCATAATGATGTAAGCCTTTATTAAAATCGTACTGCTCAAGTAATCTTTACTTTAAAACACCGCCCATAATTAATTTAACGAAAGATGCCTGAAAATCTAGAGCTACATCAGTTTGTTGACGGTTTTTCGTCGTGGCGACACATCAATAAGACTTATTACACGTCTTAAAGCTACATTAAATTGCCCTTACCTGGGTATCATATTGGCTACACTCTCGTCACTGTTTTTCTCGCTATGTTTCGGTTATTGTATAAGGATTGGTGGATGTAAATCCAATGGAGCTGGCTGCATTTCGGTGAGTTGAACGAAATACTTATTTTCAGTTTTATTCTGATTGTTGATACAACAGTTCTTTAATGCAAATCGTAAATTGATATCCCAGTTTTCCAAACTCCCCGCCTGCTAAAGAGCTTGGAATATCCCTGCGTTAAGTTAAAAAACGCCTGCCATGAAAAAACGTGGCAACAGTCCTTCGATGAGAGCTTCTTTTTCTTATGTCGACAACGACAAACATTTAGGACTATGAGTTTGAGTGCAAGTACGTTGAATGTAAAATCAAATATCGAGATAACTGTCATACACTAAACGCGAAAGGAGGAGGAAGACAATAGGGCCTGACTGAGGCATGGTATTAAATCTTGCTTGGCGACCTTAACCCCAGCCTCTACGATGTAACACCTCCAACGGGTTGAGGTTGATCGACTTCGGCGCTTTTAATATGTTGTTCCTCCTCGAAGGCGTTGATGGTCCGTTGCCGGATGCAGATCTGGTACGTTCCGGTAACAAGCACCATGAAGCTACTAACCCGACCATCTCGGCAACGATTTGGTATGACCACATGCAATATTCTAGGCCATACCGCCCTCCCACCCCTTAGATCCATCAAGAGTTCGGGTTCGCAAGACCCTCGGCTGTTAATAAAAGGGGATTCGCCACGGGTAGATGAGGTTAACAATTGGGTTCCAGAAGCTTTATATTGTGCTGGCAACCAATTTAGAGGGTTGTGTTACACAACCCCTTGAATCAATTTGGTATTTTATTCGCCTATTACGACAGGCATACGCTACCCCAAATATAGTCTAGCCACCCAACCCGTTTGGATCGATTTAGCCGCTCTTAATATTGCCATCTGTGGTTCCGGTTTCAGTATAAAAAGATGCACCATGTTCTGACATGTGAAAATACCAAATCAATCACTTTGGAATCGACAGCAGGATAACACCGGTGTCCTGAATATGCGCACTCCACGAGGTCCAATATCAAACCAGACCGTTTGCAATCAGCTTTCACGCCTACTTACTGGTGCCATACGGAATGTCGATCTGCCTCGGAAAAAAGGCAGCGGCGAATGTTTCTGCGAAGAAGGAAGGCAAACGCGTATTAAAGAAATAATGGCTCAATATTCTACCAGGGAGTCCGGAGGATGGCAGCCGCTGGGTACCAGCCCCGGGCAAAGCAAAATCCAAAATTTAGAAACAAGTTCTTTTAATTAATGATCATGACTACAGTGTGTCATGAACTATTTCCGGATTGTTTTCGTTACTATTTCGTCCCAGTTTTTCGAAACTATTTCGATATTTTCTCACGGGTATCATTATTTTTGCATCGATATGGGACTATTTTCAGGACCAATTCGGAATAACTAAGTATTTTGAAATAATCCTGATAATTCTGAATCTATCCCGAAATGGTTACGCTCTGATTCCGAAATTAGTCCAAATAATCAAAATAGCCCAGGCTAAACCTACTGTACGTTATCTGTTCTAGTCGTCACCACTCAAGTGAGTGTTATGAATAAGAACTACGTTCAATCTATCATTCGAAAAGTTGCTGTATCACCACCAGAATAAAGCTGAATACATTTTGCATACGTTCATACTTATTGACCTTTAAATGGTATTTTTATACATTGCAGTTTTATTGGTGTCCTACTACCAGCTGTACCCATTGCTGTCTACACTCGGCATCCAGTGTTTCCTGAAGGTAAACGTGTCATACTGTTACTAAGATGTTTTATGGGTACAACTGGTTTAATGTTAAGTTTCTATGCTTTCCGTCATATGCCACTTGCTGATGCCAGTGTTATCATATTTTCCACCCCAGTTTTTGTCGCCATATTTGCGCGTGTCTTTCTGAAGGAGCACTGTAGCTTTTTAACATAGTAACTATTGTACTGACATTGGTGGGTGTTGTACTCATTACTCGGCCACCATTCGTGTTCGGAGAGCCGCCAGCAATTTCTTTGGAGACTGAACGTTACGCCGCACAAAATTATGATATTTGGGGTCCAGTTGCTGCCATTTCATCGACATTATTTGGTGCCAATGTTTACATATTGCTGCGTACACTTAAAGGATTACATTTTTCCGTTATAATGACAAATTTTGGAGCTTTTGCACTAATTTACACATTTATTGTGTGCGTATCGATTGGCGCCATATGTTGGCCTGCATGTGGTCGGGATCGGTGGCTTGTTGTTGTCTTGGGTATATTTAGCTTTTTAGGTCAAATTTTGTTGACTCTTTCGCTGCAAGTGGAGCAAGCTGGACCGGTGGCAATTGCTCGTTGTGCAGATATTGTTTTTGCATTTATATGGCAAATAATGTTCTTTGGTGAGACTCCAACAGGATTTTCTCTTTTAGGGGCGCTGCTTGTGGTAAGTTCGGTCATATTGACAGCTCTGAAAAAATGGGCATTATCGCTGCCACGCGAGTCTACAGGTAGAAAGCGACTACGATATTTGTTGCTGGATTAAAGACTATATACTTGATCTTTATAGATCATCTTAGAATATGCGAAAACGAAATTGTACTGTATATTAATCAAATCAAATATAAAAGCGCATTGTGGTTTCTCTCATAGGATTACACTTAATTATAATATTGCATCACATAAAAAATTAAATACTAGTATGTTCTTACTAACAAAAAATTTATAATAATAATACAAAAAATTAAGTAAGTATGTTATAAAATCTATAAACAAGAAGTTAAAATTATACTTAATTGAAATAAGGCTGGGATAAAAAATTAAAATGATTTAAGAAAAAAAGTTGATTCAAAAATAAATTGAATGTATTATTGCAATATTTAAAAACTATAATTTTATTAAATATTGAAATTATTTGTAATTATTTAGTGTAATTGACTTAGTACAGTTCCAACTCTGATGATGATATTTATAAAATAGGTATGATTAAAAAAATTATGTAAATACTGAATTAATTTTTTAGTTGTAAATTCTATAAATAGGTATATTAGAATATTAGTATATTATTTAAATAGTATTTTTAAAAAGTGGTTTTCATAATTTACTATTAGTTGCGTACTAAAGAATATACACTTACAGACTTTTTCTAACTGTTATGGGTAATATGGTCCCCAGCTTTGGAACATTGTATCCACGCTAAAAATTTACTACAGGGGTCGACATCTAATATGCGTCCAAATAGCGGGAGAGATCTCAGTCAATGCATCTTGACCCCAGTATCCATAATCCGGATGGCGGAAAACAAAAATTTTGCGTCGTTCAAAAATATTCACGAAAACCGAAAAATTACCCCGAACTCTCCGAAACCTAGGGTGGTATCTATAGTATTTTTGGTCAGAAACCTTCTCCGAACAGAGATACAATTTTTCTTTTTTTTTGTTGTCCAGGTCAATACGTCTTTGAAACCGCTACCGATATTTTTGGACGCGTATTAGTAGTCGATAGTCTCTGGCAGAGAAGCTCGGCATATGGTTAAAGTTAAAGCTAAAGTTAAAGTTAAAATTAAGTTAAAGTTAAAGTGAATGTTAAAAGTTAAAGCGAAGTTAAAGTTAAAATAAAGTTAAAGTTAAAGTTAAGGTTAAAGTAAAGTCAAAGTTAAGGTTAAAGTTAAAGTAATGTTAAAGTTAAAGCGAAAGTTAAAGTTAAAGTTAAAAATAAAGCTAAAGTTAAAGTGAAGTTATAAGTTTAAGTTAAAGTTAAGGTTAAAGTTAAAGTTAAAGTTAAAGTGAATGTTAAGTTAAAGCGAAAGTTAAAGTTAAAGTTAAAATAAAGTTAAAGTTAAAGTGAAACGTAAAGTTAAAGTTAAGGTTAAAGTTAAAGTTAACGTTAAGTTAAACTTAAAGTTAAAGTCAAAGTTAAGGTTAAAGCTAAAGTTAACGTTGAAGTAAGTAAAGTTAAAGTTAAACTTAAAGTTAAAGTTAAAGTTAAAGTGAATATTAAGTTAAAGCGAAAGTTAAAGTTAAAAATAAGTTAAAGTAAAGTGAATGTTAAAGTTAAAGCGAAAGTTAAAGTTAAAGTTAAAAATAAAGTTAAAGTTAAGTTAACAAGTAAGGAAGGCTAAGTTCGGGTGTAACCGAACATTACATACTCAGTTGAGAGCTATGG
>JARSSU010045011.1:0-21076 GCA_029619165.1 Eurosta solidaginis | reverse complement strand
TAGTTCCACGTTAGAATGTCGGTGACCAAGAGCAGCCAATTCAGGATGATGATTTGCAGGCAGGGGGTAGGTTCAGCCGGCCGGTCCGTTAGGGCCCCCACATAGACTGAATGCGTTCAAAAACCAATACCTATTTTACAAAGTAAATCCGCCTTCTTGACAAATACTTAAAGCTTTATAGGACCTATGCTACTTGCTGCTTAGCGATGTCACTCCTTATAGTTGGGGTTTTAACACGGTGAGTACAGAGCATGGCCACAATAAGTGCTTGATCGTTTCCTCCTGCAACCCGTACTTCCTGCATCTGCTAACACTGAGAAGGCCCAATTCAAAATGTGTGACGCTAGATAGCAGTGTCCAGTCTGAATACCCATCACGAACCAACGTTTCGCTCTTTTTTGTTAGTGATAATAGATCTTTGTAAATATAAGTTGTAACGCTAGTTCCATGTCTTTCCTGCTTGATCGGTTATGTGAAACTCTCGCCTTCATTTAAACTTGCCTAACATGATTGGTATGTCTACAGTATAAGCTTCGAGTGATACGTCCTGTTTAGATAGCTCATACCTTTTTTAATTTCCCCCGTAATTTAAGCGCATACATCCACTCGGTTTCGCCTTATAGTTTGACGGTGGAATGTTGGCGACTACGAGCTGCCAACTTACCTTATTCAGAATATTATGACTCCTGGAGTATTTGTAGCTGCATCTAAATAATTAAAAGTTTTTCTAAGCGAGATCGCCCCCCGGCAAATCCATCTCTCTTAAAGATTTGGCTCAGAATCGGCTTAAACAGCGCTTTCCCGCTGATTTGTGGGAACATCACAAAGAAGTCCGACGAAAATAGATGAGGAGATCGGTCATAATCTTCCCGAAGGTAAACCGAGCGTAATAATGAAGGTAGCAGCACACACTCTGAAATAAATTTCAAATTCAAGTCCATTCAACCGGAATTTTTTTACAGCACAAACGAATGTAGTTCTACTTAAATGCACTTTTCCTGCTTACATTGAGAGTAATTAAAATAGGAAACGAGTAAAAGGAATGCGAAGAAGGGAATGCACTATAATGCCCAATTGCAGAGTTACATATTGTCATTCAAGCTAATGTAGCTGTACATTTACTTAAATTTATCCCCTATTTATTGTTTTCAATTCCCATTGTAAAGGATCGACAATAGATCGAAATAGCGAAATTCATTTACAATAAGCAATTATGATGCTAACAATAATGCTGTATTTATTGCTAAATAGGAATTGACAATTTAAAAAGTTTAACTTACCGACATCGCGTAAACGTACGCGTGTACTTAACTGTGTAGACTACCCTGCAGGAAAGGCAACTAAATTCAAACACTTTTTTTATGAAAGTACATGTGTACTTAGCTTCGAATAATTCGGATTATATCTTGACCTCTTCGAGAGTACTGGTGAACATGTCGGGACTGTCTCCAGAACATTTCAGGATTGTTTTCGAGAAGGATATCCGACAGTTTCCTGATCATTTTTGGATACCGCCGGAAGATTTGGGGACTATCTGCACAACATTTCAAAACTATTTTTATATACTTTCGGGATTGTTTCGGATCATATTGTAATTTTTTGGAACTATTCTAAAATCATTTCGAGATTTATTTGATATAATTTCAAAACTCTTTTCGGATCTTTTCGAGACTATTTTTAGGCACTACTATCAATGAATAATATCAAGGACTATTTCTTGAGCATATCGGGATTTGGATAGTATTTTTAAATTTTTTTAGGGATTGTTTGGGTACTATTTTTAAATTTTATTTGATGCTTTTTGTTATTCGTGTTTTTTTACATGTATATACATCTACATTTGTGGGTAAAAAACGCTTATCATCACTTAGATAATGTTTAGGAGACCCATCTAGCGGCAATTATTGAAGACTCGTGGCACTGGTAAATAACTCGCTACAAAACGGGTTGTACTTAATAACGGAGATACGCACCTCTATGGGTCATATTTTATAACCTATATCTGAATCGGTTGCGATAAATAGTCGATATCCTTTTCGGCCATCGAAGTGTAGAATAGTCTAGAGATAAAATGGAGAGACAAACTGCAACTGAGTATAATACATACTGTAATTTAGCAGTACTAATTTTTTGTGCAAACAATTTCATAAGTGTAGATAAAGTTACACACGTAGCAGTCGATATTGTTACGAATGTTAGCAACACTAAGGGGTACTACCATCTCTATGCTGATGCTAAGCAGTGACGTGAATGCACAATCAATAATTTAATCATTTTGTCTACACCTATGTACGTACACGCAGCGGAGAAGAGATGCACAAACACATGCATATATCTTATCTGAGATGCTCCTAAAGGTATGCAATTATAATTGTGGAAGTGTCGCTCACGACATACAAGCGCATAGGGTATGAGAGAAGCTATAAAAATTATACATCTGTAGTTGTAGCTGAGAAATTTATAACTAACAAGTAAGTTCTGGAATTAGAAAAGCCTAGAAATATGCACCGAGGAAATCAAACAGTATAAAAAGGCGACAACAGTAGAGGCGAGAATAAGTTTCATTTGAGCATCAATCAGTTTGGTTATTAAGCAAGCTATTCGTAGCAAAGTATAAGTGTTATTGTGAAGTATTTTAATAAAGGCCATTTTTCCATTATTCAATATTGGAGTTATTTATTCAACAGTTTAGCGATACGAACGTTGGCAGAAGATTGCAAATAAGGGGAATTGCAGTAAGTTCGTTACAATATAAACCTTAAGTGCTTATGTATGTATATACATGTAAAAACATAAAACTATTATAGGACTACTTCAGACAGTTACGAGATTATTTCGGACCTATTTCTGGATCGTTTCGGCCTCTTTTTTGATAATTTAGGCACTGTTTCGAATGGTTTTGTGACCTCTTTGAGACTGTTTTAGGAATCATATCGAAACTATCTTATAATTTCGAGAATAGTTATATAATATTTTATAGGCATATGAGGATCAGGGATTATTTCGATATTTCACAATAATGGCAGTTTCTGTGTCGTTGCAGAAATATTTGAGATTGATCTAAAGACCATATTAAGACTTTCTCTTTAGCATTTCAGGATTGATTTCGGTACTATTTTTGGTTTGCGTTTTAGGTCAGTTCTAAATTGTTTTTGGGATCATAACCGGACTACATTAATTCGTATCAAGATCATTTCGGTTTCTGTTTTTTCTTTTGGTAAATGCTCAGGATCATTTCGGGTGGTTCTAATAATCTATTGATACTTTTTCGGGATGACTTCGGAATAGCTTTCAGTTCAAATCAATCAGCTCAAATCTAAATCATTTAAATCAAACTAAATGCCTTGAAAGCTGATTTGCAACTGTGCAAATTTTCTTGCAGGGTGTTGAATATACTACATATGTAAATACGGAAAGTAGTGGCACGCACTATTGCGGTGACACACACATACACACGGTGCATTCTAATTGTTATGCAATGAATTAAAATCCCATTCTTAACTTGTTGATGTAAATTCGCACAAGAACGAAAACATAAATATTTTGTATGAATTGAAAATCTGGGCTTTTGAATGAAAGAAAAATATACTTATGTTAATCGTGCTTAGTACTAGTCTAGTCCTTAGTGCTTTCAATTTCTTCCCGATCACAAGCGAGAACTTCCACATTTAAATAATCGAAAATTCGGCTTCATACGGGATTATCGAAGCTCGAAATACGATTTTTTTTCGAACACAAACGAGAAATAGTAAGCTCTAATTAGGACAGAGAGTAGATTTTTGGAATTCGGTTATGAAAAGAGCGAAACTAAGAAATGAGGGCAAGAAAAGGAACTTCAAATAATATTATTATAGAAATTTTTTTCCGGGAGCGCTCTCCGGTGGAGTCAAAATCGTTGAAAGATATTTAGATAGATTTAGAAGAAAAAACTTAAGATAAGTATGAAGGAGTTTCCCTTTCTTTCTATTCTTCTATGACCTCCAATCCTGACACATCCACTTTAAAAAAAGTAGTGTTAATCTGGTTCTACCCTTTCATCAGTCGAATCATATCTTCAGCTTCTGCATATCAACCCAAATAAGCCGTCTAACAGTCGATTCATTGTTGCTGTATACAAATACCTTTGTATTGCGACAAATTCTTTTCTAATTACGAAACACAAGAGTTGGACAATGGTCCAGACTGAACTCGGTTCGTTACGTACTAATTAGCTTATACAAAGCGCTTTATTAAAACGTAACATTTTCTTGTATTCTTTTTTAGTTGTTATCATTCGACTATGGGTTAAACTGAATTGCTTTATTTATGCGTATTATACTGTAAGGTAAAACAAGGCGGTATTGAAGAGGAAAACTGGGGGCATTCTTGGTCATAATATTGATGATGCAATTGCATTTCATAGTTACCCAAACATTTAATTAATAATACACTTTCCGAAAAAAATGCGTGTACTTTCTTTTAGACGTAATCATGACCTCACTCATAACGGTTGCAGTATCCGTAGCCATAACCGGAACCGTAAACATAAGTATAACCACGATCATAACAATGGCCGCAACCTTACTAGGGCTTCTTCTATAAACATAGCCAACGGGATGGGGTAATGCATAATATGTAAGCGTTAGTGTAGTCACAACACTGCAGCGTTTCGTTCAGTCAAATGAAAACATAATTGTTTTTATTTATTATTTGAATACTGTGCTCCTTTTCCTACATTTTAGTCCCGTTCTAATCAAAAATCGATAAAAACTGGCCGCTTTTATATACTCAGCCTGCTTTGCACACAGAGTATATTAACTTTGGTAATATAACGGTTGATCGTAACGGCATATACGAATGGAGATAAACATAGACTTCTATATATCAAAATGCTCAGCATGAAAAGAGGAGTTGATTTAGCCATGTCCGTCCGCCCGTCCGTCTGTCTGTGCACACGATAACTTGAATAAATATTGGGATACCTTATTGAAATTCGGTGCATGGGTTCCTTGGCTCTCATCTCCCAACGAAAGCGAAATCGGATGGTAACCACGCCCACTTTTTATATATATAACATTTCGGAAAATACATAAAATCTGACTATTTAGTAAATGTGTGGACTGATATTGAGAATTTAAATAAAAATATAAAAATGGTTTTGGAAATAGGCGTGGCACCGCCCACTTGTGATCAAATCAATTTTACAAATATTATTAAACATAAATCAAAAAGCGTTTAACCTATCATAACTAAATTCGGCAGAGGGGTTGCCTTTGCTATAAGAAATCTTTAGAAGAAAAATTAATGAAATCGGTTGGGGACCACGCCCACTTTTGTGTAAAAGATTTTTGAAAGGGTCGTAGACAAATAAAATAAACTATATTTTTGCAAAAAAGAGCTTTATATCAATGGTATTTCTTTTTCCAAGTGGAAATATGAGAAGAAATAGGAAAAAATTTAAATTTTTGAAAATGGGCTTGGCATATAGTAGCAGGTTTTCATTGACCTGAAAAGAGCGTTCGAAAGAATTGATAGGAATATAATGCTCGATAAACTACAAAAAATTGGTATTAGGGAAAATGAATTGCAGTGGTTTAGAAGCTTCTTATCAGACCGGAAACAAAAAACAACCATCGAGTCAGTAGTCTGATCCGAGGCACAAGTGGACATAGGTTTACCACAAGGGTCGGTATTAGCACCAATCCTGTTCAATATTTACATAAACGATATATCATCAGCACTGAAATATAGTAAAATCAGGTTGTTTGCAGATGATGCGCTAGTTGAAGTAAATGAAACGGACATTTCAATAGCAAGGAGCAAAATGCAAGAAGATTTGGACTCATTGTAAAGATGGCTTTGCATTAATAAACTCAAGCTTAACGTTAACAAAACTAAGTTCATTTCAGTTGACCAGAGTATGAAATTTGTATTTTATATCAAGCATGGTAAATTACCAGCCTACCTAAGTGAAAAACTTGTTTATATGAATGAAACCCATTCTTACATAATCAGGGAAAATAATAATTTTAGATTACCTCTTCTCACAACAGAAATGGACAAGCAAAATATATTTTACAAAGGCCTGTAATGTTTTAATGAACTACCTAATCATGTTAAAAATTGTGAAAACTTAAACACCTTCAAAAAAAGTTTATTAGAATATTGCAAAACCCTTCCAATAAGATAAAATATTTTGTATCTGTATTTCATGTTACTGATCCTTGAGCGTACATGGCAATCCAAATAGACACAGATGAACCTTATGCATCAGGTCAAAAACATATATCGCTCGCAATCAAATTGGGAAAGAATTCCGGAAAATATCGTCCCAGGAAAACAGTTGGAGTGTTTATGTGAATCACGTATATTCCTACAACAATGATTTATTATAGTTGGTTGTGTGTACATAAAAGCTGGTACAGGGAGGATTCGAAACGCGTCCTTTCCAACCGTCCGATAAGAGTGGCTCGTTTTGCTGAGCTGCTAGCTTTTGGGTTGACCGGAATCAAATGCATTCCGACAGCATAAATAATAAAACTGTGTAATCATACGTCTTGGAGTAGGGCAGGATTGAGAACACGTCCTTCCAACCTCCCAATGAGATGACTCCAAGACTCGCCCGTTGGGACCACCAGTTCCCGTGCTGATCGGAATCTCATGCATTCCGACACCCCAAACGCTAGACATCCAATATTATTAAAATATATTATAATTTGTAATAATCTAAGTTTTAGGCTTAAAACGCCTAATAATAAATAAATAATAATAATAATAGTTGCCCCTTTTATGACTAAGCAATTTTCTATGTTTCTAGAGCCATAAGTCCAAGAAAAATTAACATCGTAAGAAAATTGAGAATACATACTTTCTTTATAGCAGCAAATATTTCTTGTACAAATTAACGAGATCCGTGAAAGACCACGCCCACTTTTATATATAAAGGATGTTTAAAATGGTCGTAGACTGGAGATATAAGCTATATCTTAGCGAAATTTTGTTTTGTATCAAAGATTCTTCACTTACCAAGTTTTATTTGTTTAAATGGGGATGTCACGCCCCTATTTCGATCAAGCATTACACAACATTTCTAGAGCCCCAAAAACAAATGTATCTCTCGTAACAAAATTCGATACTTCTGTTAGGCCTAACAGCGTGAATCCAACTACGGTTACCCCCAAACATAGGCTCCCTTACTGTTTTGAGAATAGTTTGTGTTTCAAATATGACTGAGTAGGATAAGAAAAGTAATTTATCTGAAATGAGCTGTACAATTGAAGCTCACGCTGAGTATAAAATAGTTGGTTACACCCAAATTTACACACCCTTACCCGAAGATCAGTCTAATACAAATGTGGATAATGTTGTGGATGCAAACAAAAATGCTTATGTTATCGTCATGATTGCGTTGATAAGGTAAGGAAAGGAGAGGAGAAGAGCAGAGGGTAAAGAAAAGAAAAAAGAAAAAAGGAAAGAGGAAAGGAAAGAATAGATGACAAAACCGAAACCGTAACAGAATTAAGAGGCCGTTTTATTAATTTGTTATCGAAGTTTCAACGGTTTGTATCAATTTGTTATCCAAAAGTAGTCAATTTGCTACCGGCATGTTATCGATTTGTTTTTTTAAGTTATCGGTTTGCCATCGAAAAGCTATCGATTCTCTGTCAAAATGATAATAAGCTGAAGAAGCTCTTCTCGAAATGTCCCACATTTTTTACTTTTGATTGATTTGATTGTATTAAAGTTCTGTATACAAAAGTTACAAATGCTTTAATATAACGCGCGAAGCTAGAGTGCTTGTCTGTAGTTTTATATTCTAGTAAAGTAACCACTTTTGTAGTTTAACCTCAACCCAAATGACCGATCTCTAGGTAATTTGAAAACATAAGTCTTCTAAACGTACCCAATACCCTTTTCTTTTCTCTTTTCTTGAGGTTTTTTGGTGTCTGATTTACCCTACCTTTGTTTAAATGTTCATGTTTTGCTTTTTTTTAACTGAGTTCGAGGCGCCTGCCTTGTGAGCCCATTCCTCAGCAATGCTCCGAAATTCGTGCATACTTAGAACCGAAACTTTTGTACTGGTTCGAAATCAGAATAAAGGTACGGTGCTAAGAAGTATTAAGATCGCGATAGTGCTTCGATTATTTTAAATCACAGATGGATATCCTACGAGTTTGATCGAACAGTTGTTCAAAACCTTCACAGTCTTCAACAGCGTTCCTCTCGTTAGTGTTCATATCCTTGACTATTTTGTATGCCTTCCCACTCCTAAAATAACCAACACCGCCTTCCCTTTAATCTAACGTTAATGTATAAAACTCCATTTATTCATCAAAAAGCAAACAAGAAATGTCATTAATGCCCCCGTTGATCGAACTGTTGCTACAGATCATTGATTATATTTTCTATTATCGAGCACTTAATAGCTTTTAGTAAAAACACGCGCTCCTTAAAACGCACGTGAATTAAAAAACTAAATACAATCCTCCGTAATATAATACCAACATTGGAACTCACGAGCCCGTGTGCCGCCTGCCAATAGCCCTCGTCACAGCCGCGCAACACATCTGTTGAACAGATTTCAATACAATAACAAAACGAGGAGCGGTAAGAGAGTGATCGCGCAAGTTCGCGTAATAGGTAGCAGCGGGATGGGAAATGGGATGGTGAACATCATCAAAACAAACGTTAATTATTTTCATAATAGCGACAAAAAAAAACTAAAAAAATGTTTACGTTCGGAGCAAAAAACGTGTAAATATCCATAAAAATGAGAAATGCTGTAGAGGTATAGAGTACACAAACACGAGAGCAGGGATGACGTTAGAAAGTTGCGAAGACACAGCAGCGAACACGAAAGTAGCAGTGGCAAGTTTTATCAAATTTCGTCAGTTAAATTCTTGTTTCGGAGAAAAAACGTCTATGAATTTTGTTACTGAAAATTCAAAAATTTGAGAAAATTTTACAAAAAAATGCAAAATTTTTTAAGAGATTTCTGAATTTTTTCGAATATGCAGTTTTGTAGCCCAATCAATTTAAGTCCAATTCGCATTGATTTTTGATAATTTTTTTCCCCCCGAACGATGTTATATATTTTCTTCCGCCTAAGGTATGCTCCTTTTTTCTATGGCAAAAAATCTGAAACACACTTCGGCGAAAAAATTGTCAAAATTAAATTCAAATTTTGAGAGCTCTAGATATAAATTGTACTTCATTAGACTAAAATTGATTGGGCTAAAAAACTGAATACCCAAACAAAAACTCTACAAAAAATAAAAATTCTTTCGAATATTCGAATTATTTCGAAAAGCTTTTTTTTTAGTTTGGTTTTCATAGTTTTAGTTACAAAACAGGTTTTTTCTTACTTTCTTAATTGGCGCTTAACTGTTTAAACGGTTATGGCCGTCCAACGAGGCGCTCCAGTCACTCCTTCTCTCTCCACCTGGTCCTTCCAGCGGAGTGGGGACCACCCTCTACCTCTGCTTCCATAGGCGGGTTCCGATAGAAACACTTTCTTGGCCGGAACGTCATCTTTCATTCGCATAACATGGCCTAGCCAGCGCAGCCGCGGCGTTTTGATTCGCTGAACTATCTTGATGTCTGCGTATAGCTCATACAGCTCATCGTTAATCTTCTTCGGTACTCGCCATCGCCAATGTGTAGAGGTCCATACATCTTTCGAAGAACTTTTCTCTCGAACATTCCTAGAGTAGTTTCATCGGATGTTGTCATGGTCCATGCTTCTGCACCATATAGCAGGACGGGAACGATAAGTGACTTGTAGAGTATGATTTTCGTTTGCCGGCAGGGGACTTTACTTTCCAATTGCCTACCTAGTTTAAAGTAGCATTTATTGGCAAGACTGATTCTTCGCTAGCTTTCAGAGCTGATTTTGTGGCTATTGTTGATGCTGGTTCCCAAATAAACGAATTCTTTTACTATTTCGAAATTATGGCTGGCAACACTGGCGTGGTTGCCAAGGCGCATATGCGCTGACTCTTTGCTCGATGACAGCAGGTACTTCGTTTTGTCCTCATTCACCATCAAACCCATCTTTACCGCTTCTTTTTCCAGTTTGGAGTGAGCAGAACTAACGGCGCGGGTGTTTAGGCCGATGATATCAATGTCATCAGCTTATGCCAGTAATTGCACGCTTTCATAGAATATTGTTCCAGAGCTGTTAAGATTTCTGCAGCTAGTATAATTTCTCCAGCATTACTGACTTACTTAATTGGCGCTTAACCGTTTAAATGGTTAGTGCCGTCCAACAAAAAATTGAAAATTAAGAAAATTAAATTGATAGAATTTTATTTGAAATTGCCACTGCTACTTTAATTTTCGTCTGCTGTAGATTATACTATCGTAAGACGACGTTCCCTCCGAAAATGTATATCATGACAAAAGGGGAGCTAACGTCTGATGACAATTTAAATATTTATGGCATAACAGCTAAATTCGGCAGCCTGTGTTGGAGTATAAAAAGATATATGTTTTTGGGGGCGAACTATTTTGTGTATTTCTTAAATATATGTAGTAACTGGTTGTAGCAATGTGCTGAGGGACATCTCTAAGGTAATGAGATCGTACATTGCTCTGGTCGAATGTAACAAAAAAACCCCAAAAAAGGAAAATGATACCACAGGTTGAAGTTAAATGTCAATTAATGCACCCCTAGGGGATTAGGTGATGCATTTCTTTTTTTATATATGTACCTTCTTCAGAGTGTCCAATTGTAGCGTTAATGTTAAGTGATCTCTCAGCGAGAATAAGGTTAAAGCGAAATGCTCTTGTGACATTACACCAGTGAAGTTATTTTTAGTAGCCAGCGTTTATGTCGCATTTCTTATTGATTTATACGATTCTCACTGTATTTGTAATTCGACACACACTTGTCACTAACACAAACATACATACATACATACATCTAATAACTGTAAATGGCTCTCTTATACAAGCATAGTGCACGCGCGCAGGATGTTTACCGAATTGCACCTGCCTTTGATGATCACAAGAGATAAGAATTTAGTCCAGATGCAGGTATCGTAAACATAAGCAACATTAGTTTACAGAATCAGTGTGTGGTAAGCATGTTTGCGGTTTGTAGACGGGATGCTTCCCTACAAGTGTACAATCACTAATTAAAATGCAGCGCACCGGGCTTGCATTTCCAATTTTATCTTCCGGTAAGATATGTCTGAATAGGAACTATCTTTTGATACTCTTTCTTGTTCTAATAATGGAAAATCATTTTTAAACACCTAAAGCAGCGAACACGAAAATACCAGGCACTTTTCTTCGAATTTCGTCAACTAAATTCTTATTTATTTTATTTCGATATTTAAAAAAAAACTTCCTTGAATTTTCTAACTGAAACTATGCAAACCAATCTCAAAAAGATTTTCGAAAGAATTCGAGAAAGTTTAACGAAAACCTCGTTGTTTTTAAAACGGTTTATTTAGCTACATTGGGACAGGCCCGCCGTTGTGAACGAATTTGTAATTAAAATATAAGTAACTTCCCGATAAACTTCAAGCTTGAAACCTGGAATATAATTCAGAACCCGATGACAATGCAATAATAGAAAATAAAACTACGATAGGTGGCGCATGGATCGAAATATTTGGAACACATAATACATATGTACATGAATAGAAAGCGATCTATAAAAAAATCAAGTGTCCATCGATCGAGATATAAAAAAATCGTATTTGTGGTCCGATTCGGCCTCTCATTGGAAAACATAATACATATATGAATAGAAAGCAACATATGAAAGATGGCCGGCAGGTGGCGCAGGGATCGAGATATTACACAAAATCGTATTTGTGGTCCGATTTGGCTCATATTTGGAACAAATATTCCATACAATCCGGTAGAAGTGACATCAAAATATTTTGTAGTTCGAGGAGGGACAAGCATACGTGGCGCTGAGTCGAGTAAAGTCTTTGGAAGGATTATGTATTGAGGACTTAGATTGTAACAAATTGTCAGGAAAGAGTACTTGTAATAATGAGTCACTAAATGAACTGAATAGAATGAGAAATTATAATTTATTTAATTAAAGACTAAAACTTGAAAATAATATAATTAAACAAAATTGTTTAAGTTAAACGGTTTTATTGAAAACAATCCTTACATGAAGTAATAATAATATCAAAAGCTAGAAGATAATAAGGCAGGTCCTAGGTACTAGTCATCACACTCCTCATCAATCTAGGGCGTTGATCAGACAGTTAAATAAAAGCGTTGGGGGCGTGAAATTTTAAAAAAATGCGCTTACTTATGACTATCAACAGGAAATTTGACGCGTCCAACGCTTTCATTTAATTGTCTGATCAACGCCCTAGATTGATGAGGAGTGTGATGACTAGTACCTACCTAATTATTTTCTAGCTTTTAGTACTATTTTTATTATTTTTTTTAGTATTATTATTACTTAATTTAAGTATTGTTTTCAATAAAACCGTTTAACTTAAAATTTTTTCTAATTATTTAATCTTAAGTATGCAGTTTTGTAGCCCAATCAAGATCTGAGATCAGGTGAAGCCAATATTACAAAATAGAGTCACATTTGACAACACTTGCCCTTATAAATTTAAGTGTTGCTTCTTGACTAATCAGCAGCACTGTTTTTTCGGTATCATGAAAACGTACTACATTAATGTCTATCTGAAATATGAAGTAACGTGCAGGAAAAAAACGTTTGAGGCCTGTATTTTCTTTTGTGGGAGGGTTTTATTTCGTTTTCTTGAGAGAAATAGAAAAATTTTAGTCAACGGGACTGAAAGGCTGGATCTTCAGATTATCATACTGTTCACAACTAAGGAGTATAGAAACAGATTGACGCCGTTGTGATGATTGAGGGTTGGTGTCGAAATTCTGTATGTACAAAATTCTAAAACAAAATTCTGTTTTTTAAAATTCTGCTTTTTTTAAATTCTTCTTTCTAAAATTCTGCTTTCAAAATTCTGTATTACAAAATTCTGTATTAAAATATAATGTTAACAATGTTAAAGAGGTCATGTAATTATTTTGAAAAAGTGCGCCATGCACAGTAATTCTGCGTAGAACACCTTTTTGCATAGGCGGCCTTCGGCCGCGCTTATAAAAAATAACCCTGGGCTACGCCATTCCAAGTCCGGGTGTGTGGTATAACCGTGGATACCGCCACGGTGATGTTCTTCTGCGTAGCATACCCTTCTGCGTAGGCAGCCTTCGGCCGCACTTTAAAAAATAACCTTTAGCCGATCCAACACCGGCTACGTCATGCCATGATTCCGGAATTTTACTTCCAGAATTAAACATGGAGAATTTTGAAAAAGCAGAATTTTAGAAAGCAGAATTTTAATAAGCAGAATTTTAAAACAGCAGAATTTTGTTCAACCATAATTTTGTATACAGAATAATGACACGCTCCGATGATTGACAATCTGCAACAATATCATGGAGATGCGGTTGAGTATCTGCAAGGCTAGGCTTGTAATAAGAAAACTCGGGTTTGACGTTATCACGGTTTTACATGTAAACCGAACGTTAAGAAAAATATGAAATACTCACGGCCATACCGTCAAACCCGACAGACATGTTCTGATTTTCTCTATCTATCCACCCACCTCTCCTTTATTTCACCCTCTTATTCCTCTCTTATTTCGTATCCTCTCTGATTTTTCCAGTTTATCCCTATCCATCCATTATCCTGTAAATCTTCCTGCTTTCCTCTTACTCTTCCCGCTGCTGCTCTAATCCAAGTCTAGCTCTCACTATTACTCTTAATCTGTTTCCTATACTATTTTTCTAACTTTTCCAGTTAACCTCTTTTTACTAGTATCCCTATTGTATTCTCACTCCCCCCTTCCTCTTGTTCTCTTACTTTTCCGACTTCCCTCCAACTTTCTCTACTTTTTCTTCCCATTTCCTTATTTTATTTTATTTTATTTTATTTTTATTTTATTTTCTTCTCTTTTCTTTTCTTTTCTTTTTTTCTTTTCTTTTCTCTTTTCTCTTCTTTTCTTTTCTTTTCCTTTCTTTTCTTTTCTTTTCTTTCTTTTTTTTCTTTTTTCTTTTATGTCCCCGTTTCCAAAGTGGAAATATATCGAGTTTGGCTCCTTTCCGCACGTTAGGTTACTAAGATAATAAAGTAGCAAAATAGTACCAAAAATTTCCCTCCCAAATATTTAAAATTGATGATCGGACTATGAGGGTCATCAAATTTTTATTGCTGTACTACTAACTTCACCTGTCTGGTTTATTGCGACGTACCTAATCGAAAACCGCTTTCACGACCATTTGTGAATCGCAAGTCGGTACACTTGTACATAAGAAATGATTAAATGTTTGAGAAGTTTGCATACTAGAGGAAAGCGATTGTCTATCGAACGAATGCATGAAAGTATTCACTTGCCTTGCTCATGGCTATTGTATTTTCTCTTCTACGTGACCTCTTTTTCATTGGCAGAAAATATCTTGAGGTGTGTAGGCTTGTGGTGTACTGAAAACAGCAATGTTTAGGACAGGGTAGGAATGTAGTCTGTGTAAATATTAATTACCGAGTTCAGACAGTATAGGACGAGGTTCCAAAGCTGCTAGAATGAATGTCCATTGACCTTGGACATCTGTACCCCGCCGTGTGGGGTGGTTTGGGCACATCTGAAACTGCTTCAACAAGTGTGCTTTTCAAATTTCGCGACATTTCTTTTTGTCGTTTCCTAGGTGCTGCCTCGAAGCATTGTTAGACGATTGTTAGCGAGGTATAAAAATCTATAGCTAGCAGGAGATATAATGCTCTACTTTGGGACAGGATTGATTGAATGAAAATCCGTGCTATTCAAAGCATCATTTGCGTAAAAATGTTCTGTCTATGAAAGAGTAGTACCACAACGCGCCCAGATGTATCTTAAAGTTGACATAGAACGGCATATGCAGAAAATTTCAATGCAAAACGCTATAACAAATACTGAGACACAAATTCCAATTTTTTCATACACGGTTCCAATTTCTAATCGAAATTCTATCGTATTGTCGCTATGCCAGCGATATGTGTCAGATCATGCCGTAGCGCTGACACCGCAGCATTCGATAAATTAGTAGATGCCGGGCATACAGACAGATATAGAAATGCATTTTGATCTTGAATATTTATGTAGTATTTGTTAGCACCCGTCTAGCATGCGTAGTAAAATTGCATGTATTTCACACACGATGTATGTTGTAATTTTAGATAGCATAGCGTGCTCGTTCCGAACTATGTGGTTAGCAGTTGCGTTATGAACAGACCAGAACACGCTAGCACTCGGGGCGCTTAGTACGGCACTGACAAAGCCTAACAGAGATGTAGTGACAGAATATAATTTGAGACTGACATTTATGTGCATGCAGGAGGATTACGACTAGACTACGCATCAAACACAGAAAAGTCGACGTATCACTATTAAAATACCCGCTTTTGAGATAGAGATCAGACTCATAAAAATAGAAGATAATAATTTTAGAAAAAATGTTTAATTTGCTATCAGCTTAAATCGCGTTTATTGTTATTGAATATCACAATAGCTTAGTGCCATTAAATCATAATGAATACTAAGAGCTAGATAGAATAATAGAGTGAGCCGGCTAGGTACATAGTCATCGACTGGCGCCGTGAAATTCTAAAAATGTAAGCGCTAGTCATATAAGCCTTATTAACTGGTTGCAGCTTAGCGTCTATATAGTACCTGATTACGTGCTTAATAGAATTATTGACGCGATCGCACGCTTTCTTTATTTAATCTTTGGCTGGATCAAAGCGCCCTATGATGGACTGCAGGAGGCTTGTAATGTACTATTAGGATACCTAGCAGACCTAACAATTTACTTTTGCTAGCTGTTAGTATATGATGATTATCTTCAGTGTACGCTATATGTTTTCAATAAATACCGTGTTTAACTAATAAGGATCATTTTTATGTTTGGGAATTATTTTATTATACAAGTTCGTTAGTCTTTATTAATGCTATATTTCTGCGATTCTGATTAGGTTCATTAGATGACTCATTATTCCTTACAAGACTGAGCTTCCTGACCCCATCGACATTTGTTGAGCAATCTAGGCAATCACTAGCGTGCGCTGCAATACATTGAAGGCATATACGGATCTTCGCAGAAGTAGCTGTTACAGTCGGCTCCAGCGGCACGTTCTGATGCTTGTCGCTCGGCTGAGCGGCAAATCTGCAAATCGGCAAAGTATTTAGATAGTCAGCTCTCTACGCGCGTATTGGTATGCAATATTTAGTTCGCCATAATGACTGAGCGCTTTAAATTTCGACGACATCATATGGTCGCTTTCGTATGTCATGTTGTAATTACTGTGTTCTGCAAATGAAATAATAGTGTAGCTGGCACACCCACTGCGATTTGGACCGATAATGCAAATCACGCTGATTTCTTTGAATGTCTCGATCTTTGCGTTGCACACGCTAGCGGCATATCATAGAAGGTCTTTCTGATGCTTTGCGTACTACTTGTCTCGTATTATCAAGTGTTCAGCATATATGGAGCACGCATAATGCGGACAGCATAACTACGATTTTGTGAATATCTCGATCCTTGCGCGGCATGCTAGCGCGATTTTTTCTTATTATTGCATTGTGCTAGCTTGCCGGTTGCTGACTATATTGTCCAAGTTCAAGATTGTCAGTATTATCTCGTGAGGAGTTACTTCAAATCCTTAAATGTCATATTACATAAATCTCGTGGGTGCCCTTAATGTCCGTAAGGCGTCACGCATGCTTCGGGAGGCAGACGCATACCAATCCACGCGACCAGCCAGCCTGTGGGCGAAAGCAAGCTGCTAGAGCTAATATCCACCACAGTTTTAAAAATACCATAAACGTAAGTCTTGTAAAGGTCTGGTTCGAAATTTGTAGAGAGTTCAGTCTTCCTTTTGCTCTTAACGCTAAATATACTAGTAACTGCTGATTGCAGCATAAAATTTTGCACACGCGCAGTATGATACGCAGAAAAAGAAAGCACAGGTAACTACAGATGTTCACGAAAAGTGAGAGCCTATAAGGAGCGGTCCCTGGCTCGGCATCTACCTTGTTGCGCGCAATAGAGATTTAGTTATTAGTAACATTTCTTTAATATACACTTAACCGTTAATATTCTCTCACTGTTAGTTTGTTTGCAGTGGTCATGCAGAGCATAAATATATTTTGTTGACGCACACTTCGAAAGATTATAGTTTTTCCTACGCTTTAATGCCATGTGCGCATGTAACTGCATCTATGTCATAATTTTAAGATTAGGCGTTTGCCAATTTTTCGTTCGCTTAATCGCTGTTTACCAAATGATATTATCGCGCGCGTTCAGCTCGCATTTCAAGCGTTCGGGAAAAGTCTCCTAGCGTGTTGTTTTAAGGGCCGACGCACTTCCGTATACTTAAAAAGTGTTAAATAGCATCGCCTACTTAAGATATTCAATCGCGAAGAGAACTATAAATACTGTAGTTAGATCTAAACGGTTACTGGTTTTATTGTTTCAGAATGGAAAAGGAGTCGCACACAGGATATGTAGAGAGTGCATCTAGAGTTGTGAAGAATTTCAATTCTAGTACACTTTGTAGATGTTTTTAGCTGTTAAAACGCAGGGCTAATAAGATTAGTATGATATTCGCATGCAGACCGATTAAAAACTTACGGCGCGGGCTGCTCACATCGCTAGGCAGGTTGCGGTGCCATGGCCGAAAATTTCATGTTATCCCATCTGACACGCATCCGTTCGGAGATAAATGGCTTTTTTTGAAATATGTATCACCCTTGAAATATGGGGCTGCAAAAAAAAAAAAAAACGTCAGACACCCACAAACGAAAAAAAAAGGCTTAGATATCTCGAAGACTATGAGGCTTAGGGACTCGCCTTTTCACAGTAGCAAAAGAAAGAGATAGAGCTCGCTAAATTGTTTAGTGATTAGATGCAAATATGGGAGTGCTTAAGTCTAATGTCAATCTATATCATGCGATGTCATCTTATTTTAGGGCTAGCTTAGTGCAACATGAGATTTGAGCTAGGAAGTATAAGACCCATGAAAATCAAGAAGAATAGGCGATATCCCTCAAAACATGGGAGTAAATACGAAAGCACTGAGGGACTTTTTGTCCTGTCTCACTTTTACCTAATTATTGCCGGTAAGTAGCTCACTTTGTCGGGGGCTTGATTGAGTGGTATCTTTAGTTTTTTTTTGGTGAAGGTAATAGCTAATACACATAGGCTAGCGCACCGGTCTTCGGCGAGACTGAGTGTTTTAGGGCGGCATAACGGCAATCTTGCCTTATCAAAAAAAGCGCTAAGTCTGATAGTTGCTATTGATTAGGATTGCGATTCAGATTCTACACCAGTTTGGTCAGCTCTGCTCCTTATGTCGCATACCGAAGCTGAACTAGCTAGAAAGCCCACGGCCCGTTCGCGGATATTTCGCAATTGTTTCTAGTATCTTGGAGGATGTCATTGGTGTTATCATTTTGCAGCTTAGCAGGGCCATATTAGTGTGGGCGCGAAGTACTTTGAAGTCGCTCCAAAACTCTTTATAACGGTCAAGTGCACTACATAAATTAATGGCATTTTGATTGATGGCTAAGAGTATGAACATTATGCGACAGCTCATGATTAATTCTAATCGTCAGTTAAGTTCTTACCTGCTCTAGCTCTCTGATCTTAAAACTGGAAGAGTATATGGGTATCACCTCGGGAAGCAGAACGATTGTTGCAAAATTAAAGCTGCTTTGTTGTTGATTAATGTGGTACTCAGAATTAGCCTGGTTTTAACTAGCTATAGCGGCGTATAGTTGAACTAGGTGGAGGTATATAATACCACATGGTAAGGCAGATATTGGGTGACAGGAGAGTAGCAACGGGCAGTAGGGGCAGGTCGCTAGTGCATAGTTGATTTAGGCGGTGACGTGGTCATAACAGGGGCGATATCGCTTGCGTGAATGAAATGTAAAAGATGCTTCTTGCTGATATTGTTGGCCTACAGAAGAAAAAAACTTTCGAAGGAGAACATCTTATGGCACGCCTATTAAATCGAGGCGTATATCTACTTGGATGCCTCAGTTTAACATGGGGGCATAATTTGGCATTGCTGAGATCATTAGGCGATTGGAGCTCTTTCAGGGTGGGAGTTAACGCTTGCACGGCGCAAACAAGTTGAGCAGATAGAGCTGAAGACGGGTGGCTTTAGGCTACCTGATCCTTAAGTGCATCACATCGTCGAATTACGAAGGAAGCCCCTTCGATCATCGGCAGTCGGAAAGCTAGCCGCGTTTAGAGCTGTGGCGGCTAGGTGACTCAACGAGGAGGGGCATTGTAAGCAGGCCTATGTTAAGCCTCAGTAGATAGTGACATTCGCGCTCTTTTATCTATTAAATGGCACCCTCGAAGAGACAGAGAAACCATGATTAACTCCACTAGAAATGTGAGAAGATTGTGCCATGAAAAGTAATTTGGTTCGCGTCCAAGATTTTTAATCATTATAATTTTCCTTATTAATCTTTGTAGTTTTGCCTCATACACGTTGGCGATATTATATGATGATTTTTTTGCTTTCATATGGAAATTAAATAAAAAATTATATTTGCTATTAATGTGGGAGTAATAAAATAAAAATGTAGGGCAGAAAGGCAGTTGGGAATAGGATAGGTTGTATATAAGGCGCAGGCCGAACAGCAAGACTGGTGATGATTTGGTTATGTGTTTGATTGTCTATGATAGGCGGATTTCTAATGATTAGCAGCAACTCGGCACGCCAAAAGGATTATGGAAGTGGCGGCGGAGGCCGCTGCCTGTTGGCTTTGTTCCGTCCTTAGACGCATCAAGCTGTCTCAATTTTTTTCGTATTCGGGCAAACCTTCAGTAAAATCATTGATTTGATATTGGAGGGCTGTAGACGTAAAAAAATAGATAGAAAAGTGATTGAGGCGGTTATCTGTGTTCGGACCGTTAACTCTGTCCCAACAAAATCATATCAGGAAATTCTATGAATAATTTTCGCTTGTACTTTGTACAATATATAGAGAGGCGTAAGGATTTGTCTATTCTTCCGTGGCGTCAGAACGGTTCAGTAGGAAGCCTGATGGTTGATAGCGCCATGCATTTGCCTGCATTGAGTTATACTAAATTAACTAAGTCTGACGCATACTCTTGCTTTAGTGCTTCATCTTTCGAATATGGGTAGTCCCTTTGGTCAGATATATACATATTTTAGGCTACGCTATACTCCGTCCTCTTACTAGTACTACAAGCCCGACTACATACCCGGAATGTAACTCACATAGAAACTAGCTATTTTTGGGCGACTGCAAGCGGTCCGCCTAGTTGCGATCCTGCAACCCCTCGGTTCGCGTGGTTCTTTTGTACGAATCTTAGCCAGATATTAGAATAGTTTTCTACGGTGCTCCTATAGCTCTCCATCTTGTAGTACTGTAAACCCGAGCTACAACCGAAAGCTTTTTTGGCGGACGGGCGTAGCCTCGAAGCCTCTCGGCCGGGCGTGGATTTTGTGCGAATCCTTCCATGATATGACATAATTTTTTAGCTCACATGATACTCCATCTTTGTTAGAACTTTACAAGCTCCATGGCTACACGCCGAATACACAATGCTTAACTGTCTGGAAAGCATTTTATTAGGGGCGAATCGGCGTCTCTAGGAGCTGCAGCTGGATTTTGTTGCGATACTTAGCACTAGGATATAATATTTTATGGCTTTTCCTATATCTGGCTACCCATCTATTGTAAGCTACTAACTCGCTGTAGCTGACAAATCCAGGAATATTTTTAATTTTGCGAGGCGACGCACCCCCCTCGAACCCATTGGTACTGCCGTAGATTTTGTTGAGAATCTTACCAGTTATTAATGTAATTTTTTATGTGCTCCTATAACCTCTCGCATATCTTGTTAGTAGTCTAACCGCAGACTTACAAAGCGTCGGAACTATTTTTGTGCGACCCCTCGAATGTGGCGCTCGTGGTCCGTTGGATTTTGTTTAAATCTTACGGCAGATAATGAACTTATTTTAGGCTCTATACTGGCGGGCCTATCTTTTGAGATTACATAACCCGACTAG
>JARSSU010045010.1:0-19754 GCA_029619165.1 Eurosta solidaginis | reverse complement strand
CTCCGTAGCATCGTGATCAATATTTGACTCGACATCCATCTTTTTTATGCCAACGCTGGACTCGCTGTGGGTTACATGCAATATTGGTACTTCCGTGCTAGGAATGGTAAATGATCACTCTGTTGATAATGAGAACGTATGGATTAGTTTCAAAGTAGCGCTTTGGATTGATGCAACGATGTAAACATTTTGAAATTTGGACAAAAAACGCTCTTCCAACCCCCGCTCATAAACGATAAAACCACTTATCATTATTTTAAAGAAACTATTAAAATATGTTAGAGTTGGGGAACCAATCAAATCCAAATCTACTAATATACCAATTTTTTTAACGTACCATCCGCATGCCAAACTATACGCTAAATGGACGAGCCCCCATAAGGGAAATCCTCGGTCCCACTTGTCCATAGCACTCATAACCAATCCAAGAAATTAACATTAAAACTGAGTTCGGTTTTACACGAAACGGTTCAAGCGAATGCCATTGTAAAAACGGGCGCCTATATTAAGTAGCATAAGCGCATGGTACTCCGTCTATAGCGCCACAAATTATCATATTTAAAATACTTGCTATCGTAGTGGCAGGTAGCACTAGAACCGTTCGCATTTTGGAATTAAGTTTTGCAATCTATGTTAGGAAAATGGTTACCTTTCAAAAATAGGCACTGCCTACGAAAGTATCATATCAACAGGACCATTGCATTTACGTAAATTCTCACTGATGTACTTGACTTACTTGCTTATGGCCCTTATTGTGCAAACAACACGTGGCATAAGTATTTTTGTGCATTGCAGTGTGTAAATGTTTACGTCATGCAAGTTGTCCATATTTCAAGAATTCTCTCTGATAGCTCTATAACAGGATGCATTATCTTTAAGTAAATATTTAGTTAGTCAGTGCATAATTTTAAGCGGGTAATATTCTAGGAAAAGGGCGTCGACTAATAATAACGCGTCAAAAAAAGTATAGAGAGAGGTTCTTAAAGACGAGTTATTGCCTCGGACTACAAGAATACGAAAGGCGGAAAATAAAAATTTTAAGGTCGGTGAAAAGATATTAACGAAATACCGATCAAAATAAGCATACAAATCCTTGTACACAACATTGCTTTTTTTTTTTTCCCCCCCCCAGTTGCACAAAATTACAACAAACCACATGAAAATTACAACTTCAGCTATCTCCGGACAGATAAAAATGTTATTTAGGATATTTATTTTCGAGATTATATGCGTCTTTTAAACACCTATTTCGATATAACATCGCCCCTTGTTTAGACTTTTACCAAGTCTCAATGCAACATATTTGCATTAAGTAGAGTTTATTTCAATTGATTATTCCCTTACAGCGTCCCACAGGATATTCAACACACAAATATTGTTTAACAACATACACTGATTGCCTTAGCACGAAGAAGGCGATAAAATGTGAGCTGCTTGCCATATTAAAGCTATTTTTTAAATATTTTTAAGTACTATGTTTCCACCGTTTAAAAATGGTTAACTAAACTTGCACTTGTCTTGTTACTCTAATACAGATGTTTGCCCCACGAAGCAAGAAGTCGTTTGTCTCAACACCATTTTTTTATGTTTCAGTTATATAACGTGTTGTGTCTTAGGCGTCACTCACATGCCCGTTATTATAAGCTTTTATTACTTCCAATGCTGTTGTTGTAATCAACTCTTGCAAGTTAAATTTGATAACACTTCACGGGGTCCGAGTTGAGCTGCAATTTGCACACATGTATAACTCGAGAATGTAGGAGAAAATTCGATAAAATTAGGTCGCGATAACGAGTAATCGTTAAAGATTTGTGTTCGACAAGGGAATAAAAGCCCCAAAGTCCTTTGTTAGAGGGATGCGAATACACCTAAACGCTCAAGAAACGAGGTAACTGTCGATTTGTTTGGTATACAACAACGAGAAGTTAGGCTGTTATCGCTCAAGTTGCATACTTTTCTGCGCACTTGATTTTGTTTTACAGATTTAACCCACAGAGCAGAGATCTGCAATCCATAGTTGTAAAATGAACGCGACATAGGCCAAAGTCACAATATAAATCTGATTTAAGTTAGTAGCACTGCTTGACACAATTTTATAGTCTCCTGTCAAAAATGTTCAACTAACTAAGTCACATTTTATTCGATTATGAATAGCCACAATATTTCGCATCATGGTATAAAACAAAGCGGTGTACTATACTCCGTCAGGTTATTTAAACGTAGCGATTCTATCAGTAACTTTGGTTTGTCGAGAGTCTTTTCGATAGTCTTTTCATAGCGTTGAACGTGGAAAGATCTGACAATCGAAGATGCTGCTGATATCCACCGAAGTGGAGCCACTAGTTTGGCAAACATATACGATATGTTTTACTCGAACATCTGTATATTCATATGTATGTATGTATGTACTTAACGTTTCGGTATGTGGCAAGAGAACACGTCGAGCATGTGTCATGACACATATATACAGACATTCACTGAATGAGCGGAAGAAAGCAGGAAACGAGGAAAGAAATGGGCAGCGCATTTCAAAGCATCAACTGCATCGGCGAAGTTGATTAGTGATAAACTTGCTTGGACGACGCACAGTTGTAACTTTACGACAAATTATGTGAGCATAAAAATCTGCCGCTCTATTCACTCAAAGTTTTTACCGACTTGTGCTTCTTGTTGACAGATTGGACTCAACCGTATCGTTTCAAAAGCACAATTTCTTCTACTCAGCTGATAACTGATTATTGAGCAGAAACTAACTTAATTGCTACGGAAAACAGTGATCAGATTGGTAAGTAATACTATAATGGCTATTCAGACATTAAGAAAAGAGCGAGGTCTTCCAAAAGAGAACTAGAAATATTTGTATGGTCGCTAAAGTTATGTTGAGATCTAACGTGGACGTGCTAAGGCGACTGTAAATGAGCAATAAAATGGTCACGTCACTGAAATTATATGGCCATATTACAGACGTCCTCAACTATACAAACTAACGATATACATCGGTCTGCGTAGACTAAAGAAAGATGGCGTTTAAACATACACATAATACAGCCTAACTCAGTTTCACAATTATACTATCACACACGATATGACAGAATGCTAACCCGATTGTCTTAGTCGTGGGCTTTAACTTGTGCACAAATGCAGGATGGTACTACTGTAGATCATGCATGTATATATCTATGGCTGCAAATATTTGGCTGCTGGTCAAGCTTATGTGCTTAAGCCGAGTTAGGTCTTTAGCAGGTCTTCGAATCGAAGAACTTGACTGTTCAAAGGTGACTTCGAAGAAACTTGTAATGTTGATGCATTAAAAGAAATGGATATAGGATGAAAAGAACGTGACAAAGACTAAGTAAAGATTACATAAACTAATTTAGCATATTTTTACCCTACTAAAAAGTTTAAAAAACAAAAATAAATTGATATTTAAATAAATTAAGAAAAAAGGCTGTGTTATAAAACGATCTAAAAGGTCATTAATAAAATAAAATAAAATGTAAAGACTGTTTTTAAAAATAAGCTGCTTACTAATGTTAATAAAATAACTAAAAAGTAGATATCATTGACAGAGTAAACGGCCGTGAACAGATACTATACAACCACACCAACACAGCTACGATCTGCCAGTAAGGACCTCACCAATGTGGTATAGAATTATGGATTCTTTTCATTTTGCGAAATTTTCGATATCGAAAATCGGCGTGCGATGAGTAATAGTCGCATTTCGCCCATTTTTAATACCACGATAAAGTGAGATCAGATAAGGACGTGATACTAAGAACTAGTAAAGATATATCGACGCTCTGTCAAGTTGTATTAGCCGTGTTGTAGCGAGCGAAGCGGAAGGACGGACGGTCGACTGTGTATAAAAAACTCGGGCGTTGTCTTCAACCGAGTTTCGCCCGCAATTTTCACAGAAAAAAGTTATCGTCATAGTGAGCTATGCCCTTACCAAATTTTGCAAGGATGGAAATTTGTTTCTAGACAATTAAACGAAAATAAACAAGGGAACAGGAGCCACGCATCATTTGAAATGTCTTCGTTTTTGTATTTGTGTTGCACCATTCATTACTGGAGCTGATTTGTGACGCATTTATTTATACATACTGTAAACAAATATTCAATTTTTTGTTAAAAATGAACGTAAAAAATAGTTGTGAAAAGTGACGCGTGTTCGTCATCCGATTATGCAAATTGTTTCATAGAAGAAAACATATAGTAATAGCGAGTAATGTTTCTGCCCAAATCTTCATCATGATATCCTACAACGACATGCCAAATTAAGCTTGCAAAACAGTACCTACTGCTTTAAAAGTGGACTGGTTGCCCACGCCACTTGTCCAAACTTGTGCGAATTTTCTGATTCTACGTGTTATACAGTCACATCACCTACAGTTTCATCGCTGTATCGTCTTTGGTAATGAATTATCGCATTTTTTGACCGGTATTTCTTGTTTCGAAATTTTGATATCGAAGACAGTGCGCGTGGTTAGAGGCCGAGATCAGTCATTTAATATAAGCGATCTGAGATGAGTGACCCAGAAAATATACATACCAAATGGCATCAAGAGTACCTCAAAATTTACGCAAGTTATCGTGTGGGTAACGGAGCGGACGGAGTACGGTATCGGAACATGGCCTAAAGAAGTTCTTTTCGCCCAGATCATTGTGATATGAGGACAGTCTATATCTATCTCGATTAAATTTATGCCGTATCGGGGTGTACCGTGATGTCGAACAAAAGTAATCTTATAACTCTGTGAGTCCTCTGTTCAGCTGAGTAAAAAATGCGTTAGAAACAATTAGTAAGGAGTCTAAGTCAGGTGAAACCGATCGATTACATACCCGACGTGTACACTGAAATTACTGGTGTTGTTTGTGTGTGTGCTTAATAGTGCTACAGAGGCCCGCTGCGCAATATACATATACCTATGGTTTCGATCTGAACTAATTTCTATTCGAGTTATGGGCTCCCTCGAAACACTAGGAAATACTAGTGCATAAAAGGGCGGTGTCACGCCCTTTTTTAAAATTTGAAGAATGTCCGATTGGTTGGATAAATCCACTTGGGAAGAGATAATACCATTCATATAAGCTCGTGTTGCAAAGATATAGCTTAGTTGATTCGTCCACGACCCTGGGAAAAATCGTTTATATAAAAGAAGTCGTCGACGTATACGGATTTCCGTAAATTTTGCTTCAAAACGGTCCGATAGAGTAAGGCACATCCCGACTCTGCCCAATTCATGTTTACGAATAGGTTGCAAGCATCCCTCTGATTATGATAATATATGTGTGTATAATTGATTTTATCACATGGGGCGGTGCCACCCCTGTTTAAAATCAAATTTTATCAAGAGCCTCAATATCAGTCCACGCGTCAAATTTCAACAGTCTAGTGTCACTATTCAACTAATAATCAGGTTTTTTGATGTTGTTCCATAAGGATATAGAAGCACATATGTATTAAATGGGCGTGGTTATCATCCGATTTCGCTCATTTCAATACCATATCGATTAGCTGATCCAGGTAACATGCCGGTGCGCGTACAAAATGTGGAAGGATATCTCAGATTACTCAGTTATCGTGTTTAACGGACCAGACAGGGGACGGACGGGCATGCCTCAATCAATCTAATACTGATGATGATGATGTATATGATCTAGTGACAGTGTCTATATCTTTCGCGATTTCCTTTATACCTGTACAACCAATCGTTATCCAAGTATCCAACCAATCAAAGTTATAATACACCATATCATGTACAAGTACTAGCTGTATAAAAATACTACTATATTTAAGTTAAAGCATGTATACAATAGCTTGGCGGCCGCCGTGGTGGTGTGATGGCAGCGTGGCTCGCTACCGCACTGAAGATCTGGTTCACGTTCCGAGTGCAAAGCACATCAAACATTAGAAAGAAACATCGTTTTAAATTGATTGCTAAAGGAGTCGCCCCTCCGCAGCGTTGGCAAGCACTCCGAGTGTATTCTATGCCATAAAAGATGCTCTAGCAGTAGAACAGACTATCTGCCTTGACAGATACCGTTCGGAGCGGCATATCATAAAAGGGTGTAGGTACTAGAGTCCCGGGTCACATGTTGATGTAGGACAAAATTATAAAAAGGAGCACGTGCAATTTGGCAGAGAATCTCGGCGCCTAAAATCTCTCGGAGGATTATCGCGCACTAGATTTTTTTCATTATTCTATACAAATAAACTCTTTTAACATCAGGCTGTTGAGTATAAATTTTGGTTGTGAAGTGCGAATTAAAAACTCACTGCCCTTAATGAGGAAGAATATAATACAATATATTTAAACTGAGCTTCTGAAACGACATGTCTATAGAAATTTGGTATTATATTAGCTTCGAGATATCTATGAAAGAGAACAAAGCGTAAACTGAAGCTAGTGTTGTTTGGTTCACCAAACTGCTAATTGTGTTCTGTACGCGTTTAGACGCTGCGTTTAAGCAAGAAGCCACAACTACGGGGCAGCACACCGAGAGCGACTATTAGTAGCGTGCCCATGGAGATCATTCGAGCTTTGAATCACGATAAATCTCTGTAGAAACGGTCAGGTCAGTCCTCTCAGATCGGCCAGCACTGAAGGGATAAGAGGGGGAGGACAAAAAGCCTAACCGGAGTTTTAGAGTTTTGTGTACCACTCCGTAAGAGTAAAGCACATATTGGGAGACTTATCAAACACCTTACAAAAATCTCGTATAAGCTCAACATCAATTCGTAGTAGATTTGGTAGCTTTGGATAACAAGGGTCTGTCGTGAAACTCAAGAAGGTTAGAGACTGTTGACTTTCCCTTATCAAAAAACAGTGCTTGATAAGTCAATAATCGAAATACCACTGAACGCTCAGTTGCTTTGTGACAATCGCTCGAACAGCTCGGGAAAAATGGGCGTTGAGTTTAGCTATTCCTCGGTTAATTTGTGATACAAGATCTGCTGTTGCCACCTCCTTATAGAGAGGGCGAATTATAAAAATGACTCTTTCTACTGCATCAGGAAACATCGCTTGCTTAAGCGAGGCATTAATAACAAACAAGCTAACGAGGTCGATTTAGGTATTGTGTACAATTTTCAGCACAACGGACGGAATTTTGATCAGGTCCAGCAGATGTAAGATAGGTTAAGAGTGAGCCAGATGCCAAAAAGAAGAATAATAAGCAAGAATAAAAGGACAAGAAGGCCATTATGTGAGGAAGGAGAAGAGGTTAGAGGTATAAATAAAGCGACAAAATAGTATGAGCAATGATGGAAGGAGTAGTTAGAAGATGATCAAGGTTAAGGGCAGGGGAGAAGAAAAAAAAGGTAGTAGGTAAGTTTTGAGTGAAGTCGGAGGGGCAGAAAAAGGTAGAACTACTGAACACGTACGAATAGTAAAGTTTTATAGCAAAATGCCGTAAGGGTTGATATTGGTGACGTAAAAGAGAGCATAGGCAAAGTAGAGTGTCGTCCAGATAGGGTGGAGCGATGTGAACGAGAGTCGGCGTGGGGGGGGGGGAGACAGTTGTAAGGAGGTAGCGCAAGGCAACAAAAATGCAAGTAGTTAAATGAGAGGAAAAAAAGACAAAAAGAGGGACGAAAGAGGTTTGAAAAGGACATTGCTATAGTAAAGTGGGTATGATATTGACGAGTAAGATGGGTAATAATGAAAGGACCACGAAAAAGACAGAAAACCAGGTGTCCTGGGGTGGGTGTTGGGGTTGCAGAAAATGAGATTATGGGTTCAGAACGAGTTTAGTTGGTGAAAGGGAAAGAAAGGAAAAAAAATATAGAGGACAGCAGACGCACCCCTTGAGACAGAACTATCACGTTCAGTACGCTGTAATCCAACAGCACATCCCCGAAAGAGCTGTTGCTTAAAAGAGTTGGAAGGCAGCACTCAAACTACCTGACCAATAGCATCCACAGAGACGACGTGTGAACATGATAGATTTGCCTATGTTATTTTCAACACTTTTTCGAATCGCGCCATAAAATTTTACTCTAGTAAAACTACAAAATGACAAATGCTATGATCAAACTCATCTAACTAGTATAGTAGTTCTGTTTAAAAAACAATGCGCAGGAAAATGGGATATATTTTCAATATAAAATGTAAGGCATCCTGTGCACTTAAAAAAACTAAATGTGCTAATAGATCAACAAATGGCAGGTCAGGTACAGTTTAAAACATCGTCCACAAATGTCGGTCATAGAGTTAAGAACCAAGAAACGTTTATGAACTAAATAACTACAGTCACAGGCTGATATTAAAAAATTTTACTTCTTATTTTTTTTGTGTAGATTTTGAGCATTGAGGCAAAGCCCAATTGCACATTATTGTTGTGCTTGTTGCATTTTCAAATAAAAAATGTATAGTTTTTTTATCATGATTGAAAATGAATATAATGTACATTATCTTCTGGCTTTAATAATTTGGTATATCCAAACCTCAAAGCTAAAATGTAATGGTTGTATCCTAGAGTGGTAAAAAAGTATGTAAATATCGAATGCCCTTGAGTGATAGAGATGTCTGTAAGGCTACCAAGTATTTAGCAAATGGCTACAAGTACGAATTACGTTCACTATATTATCATTACTCTTTGTATCGGTACATACGATCATTGATTGCCAACCATCCGAAAGCAAGTTATGTGAGACAGCCTAGTCCTATAGGATAATAATTTATTTGGAATTGATACTGCTTTTAGGACAAAACATAGATGTGATGCTCTGTTAACATTGCAGTACAATTGCAAATGTAGAACTGCTTAATCTAATCTTTCACGACTGTGGGTCATGCCAATTATGTCTCGTAAAGAATACGAAACTTTTTTTTGTGTAACTTTGTTCCTTCATAAACAAATTTAAAAGCAGAAAATATTCCAAACACCTTTTCATACTGACCTTATATCAAGCGATATATTGAGTTTGAAAGAAATTAATAATATTTATTTATTTATTCATATGTATAGTCTAGGACAATTAGAACCTCCTTACAGACTATTTACAAATGTGTATTAAATAAGAAATATTAAATAATCAAATTACTTCATTCAATAGCATTTTAAACCTAAATTTATTTAATGAAAAATCAATCTCTTTGAATACAGCAAATCAAGCTCCCTTCATTGCCCGCGAACAGATACTATAAACACAGCAAAACAGCTCGATCTGCCAAGTAAGACCTCACCCAGAAAATATACTAGAATGTAAGCCCAAGCCAGTAAGTTCGGGTATTAGTAATAATGGTTGACTTGTGTCAAAAGCATTCGAAAAATCGGTATAGATAGTGTCTGCTTGTGCTCTCCTATTAAATGAAGAAATAAAAAATTCACAAATTGCTGCTAGACTAGTTACAGTCGATCTGTCAGGCATAAAGTCCATGCTGATTACGAGAAATCAAGATCTTACAGCGAAGAATATTTGTTCTTGACTACAATTACAAACAATTTCGAGAGAGTTGAAAGTTTGGAAATGGGACGGTAGTTAGCCTAGGCCCATTTATGTATGTGTTTCAACCACAAACATATTGCTTAGCTATGGTATGGGCTATCATTAAGGATTATGCTATGGCGCCAATAACATAATACATTGATTTCTATAAGGTTGATTGCATCAGCTGTTTTATACGGAGTTTGGCAGGGCCTTAAAGTACTAATTGTGCAATTTCTTCTTACCTCATGTTCTATTCATTAAAGAGGGAACTTTAAAGCTAAGAAAAAAGTTTGATCTCAAAGAAATATCGCCATTTCGACTGCTGATTGAAATATTACCATAACTCAGCTACCGTTCCGAAAATCCTCTATCATAGCATAAATGCTATATGTTTTGACGTGAACTGCAGCGTTTTGAAAAAAGAGTTCTGAAGTGGGGTGTTCAGCCGATTAGGGTGGTTTTCCACTCAGGAATCGACTTATACAACACCCTGCAATTCTAAAGCCATTGCTTGAGTTAAAATTCTTGAACATCCATTCTAGTTACATCTGTAAAAAACACTCGCATATAAGCGGCCCCGAACAACCCAGATTTTGTGATAACACGACAAACAGTTCTCCATCCACAACTCCTGGTCATTTAAAATCTTCATAGCACGCATCAGATGTACCACGCGCAGCACAAATCACTGTGTCTGTTATAGATCTTAGTGCCACCTTACGCGCACATGTGGTCTTTGACAATATAGTCCAGACAGTAGACGGTGGAGTATTAACATATGACTTTCGTCACAACTTTTGTATGCAGTAAGAATATTTATTATTTATTTATGGCTACATATTCTCATCACTTCATTTATAAAAATGTGAAATAGGTTTATCAAGCTGTTTATTATTGCAAAGTCGTATGGTAATGACACTTGGAAAAATTGTATACACCTTTACTGTGAGTTCTGTTTATTATGCATTCATTATTTTATACCAGCTGTGCAGGTATTCCATTATAAATAAACGTATTATACGCGATATATCGTCCGTAGCATCGTGATCAATTATTGACCCGTTATCTTCTTTAGTATGCCATACGGGTGGGTGAATCTTTGGTGTTAGATGCAATATTGGTACGTTCTGTTGTAGGAATGGCATATGATCACGCTTAAAATCACGAGAACGTATTAGTTCAGTTTCAAATAGCGCCTTGGATTTGTGCAACCTAACTTATTGCATCTGACCAACGCTCTTCCAATGCTATAAAACGTGAAAACCATGCTTCAGTATTTGCAAAGAAACCCTTAAATGTCGTACCGGCTGAACCAATCATATCCAGTGCTACTAATATATCCAATTTATTTAAAGTACCATCCTGTCGCCAAAGGTTAGCTAAATGACGAGCGCCATAAGGGAAATTGTCCACGTTTCGGTTCTCTGGAGGCTCTCTTCCATCAAAGAAAATAAACATTAAACTGAGTTTTGTTCTACGAAATGGTTCAAGCGCGTCTTGTAAAACGTGCGCCATATTAAGCAGCATAGCGCATGGTACTGCGTCTAAAGCGCCTAGTAATGTATTAGATTTAGAATATTGGCTATCATAGTGGCAGGTTAGCACTAGAAACCGTTTTTGCTTTTGGATTAAGTTTTGCAATTACGTTATGAAAATGTACATTGCTCAAAATATGCACTGTCGCATAAAATGAATCATACTGAACAGACCATCCAATCTGATGTAAACTACCACTGATGTAGTTTCGTACTCGCGTATGCCCGCTTGTGCCAGCCACACGTGGTATAAGTATATTTTCCACTGCATTACGTAAATGTTCCAAGTCTTTAAGTTTTCCATATTTTAAGAACTCTTCTATAGATAGCTCTTTAACAGGATGCATTATCTTTAAGTAAATATTTTAGTTAGTGAGTGCCCTAATTTAAACGGTAATAGTCTAGAAAAGAGGTCGACTGCTAATACGCGTCAAAAAATATCGATAGAGGTGTCAAACGACGCGTATTGACCTCAACACCAATAATCCGAAGGCGGAAAATAAAAATTTTAAGTCGTTGAAAAGATATTAACGAAAACACCGAAAAATTACTCCGGGGGTGGGATCCATGGCAATTTTGGGCAGAACATCTTTCTGCGTTGGCGGCCTTCGGCCGCGCTTATAAAAGATTACCCTGGTCAGCCCACCAATGGGGTGGGATCAAAATAAAATGCATACAGAGTCTCTTTGAACAGAACATTTTTTTCAGTGCACAACATTACAACAACCCTATGAAAATTTACAACTTCAGCTATCTCCGGACAGATAAAAAATTTTTATTTTCCGCCTAAGGATTATTGTTTTCGAGATTAATACGCGTCTTTTAACACCTCTTTCGATATTAGCAGTCGCCCCTTGTTCCAGACTTTTACCAAAGTCTCAATGAAGCATACTTAATTAAGTAGCGTTCTTATTTCATTGATTATTACCTTACAGCCGAGTCCCACAGGATATTCAACACACAAATATTGTTTAACACATGCACTGATGATTAGTACGAAAAAGGTGATAAAAATTGAGCTGCCTGCCATATTGAAGCTTATTTTTCTTGAATAGTTTTCTTAATAGTTTCACAGTTTAAAATGGTTAACTAAACGTGCCCTTGTCTTGTACTATATCCAGATGTTTTCCCCACAGAAGCAATAAGTCGTTTGTCTAGACATTTTTTTATTTTTCATTTTTATAACGTGTTTTTCTTCGTGTTCCTCACATGACTGTTTATTTTTTAGTATTGGTATGCATATTGCTTGTTTGATTGTTATGGTTTTTTATGTTGATAGCTACGTATGTTCTTCTTTTAAAACCGCTCATAGATTACCACGTATCCGCAATGATACTGTTTACTTAATATATCAAATATTTTTGGTAATTAAAATTGTACGTGGCTAACATAGATTGGTGGCCGGTGCAGCAGAATCAAGAAAATTATTCTGTTAGTAGTAGATAACACATTCAAAGTTGACATAGTCATAACGCCATTGTCATAACCATATTTTTTACTTATCCATACCAATTGGCATTTATTATTGGTGCCTTAGCCTAAAAATCGTGAAATTTTCATAAATATGATGAAAACGTAACAAATTACAAACATATTCCAAAAATAATAAGTGTCTTAGTCAAAACGTATCCAAAACAATTAAAACAAGTAAGGACGGGACTGTCTTCGGCTGTGCCGAAGACTACATACCTTTCATGAATGGGGCTGAACAATAATCTTATCCCGTTCGTCATCTCCAAATAATCGGATGTATAAGATAAGAAATATATAGTGAACAGATGTACATACCTAAACGATTTTTAAGATAAATATAAAATAAACAAGTAAGGAAGGCTAAGTTCGGGTGTAACTGACCATTAGATACTCAGCTGAGAGCTTTGGAGACAAAATAAGGGAAAATCACCATTTAGCAAAATGAACCTAGGATAACCCTGGAATGTGTTTGTATGACATGTGTGTCAAATTAAAGGTGTTAATGATTATTTAAAACGTAGTGGGCCTTAGTTCTATAGGTGGTTATCAAATTAAAAGTATTAATGAGGGCTTTAAAAGGGAGTAGCGCTTAGTTATATATGTGAAGGCGTTTTCGAGATATCGAGCAAAATGTGGACCAGGGTGACCCAGAACATCTTCTGTCGGGTACCGCTAATTATTTATATATGTCATACCACGAACAGTATTCCTGCCAAGATTCCAAGGGCTTTTGATTTCGCCCTGCAGAACTTTTTCATTTTCTTCTACTTAATATGGTAGGTGTCACAGCCATTTTACAAAGTTTTTTCTAAAGTTATATTTTGCGTCAAAAAACCAATCCAATTACCATGTTTCATCTCTTTTTTCATATTTGGTACAGAATTATGGCATTTTTTTTCATTTTTCGTAATTTTCGATATCGGAAAAGTGGGCGTGGTCATAGTCGGATTCAGCCATATTTTACACCAAGACTTCAGATAAGTACGTGAACTAAGTTTAGTTAAGATATATCGTTTTTTGCGCAAGTTATCATGTTAACGGCCGAGCGGAAGGACCGACGGTCGACTGTGTATAAAAATGGGCGTGGCTGCAACCGATTTCACCCATTTTCACAGAAAACAGTTATCGTTATTATCAAATTTTAACAAGGATTGGTAAATTTTTTGTTCGACTTATGACATTAAAAGTATTCTAGACAAATTAAATAAAAAGGGCGGAGTTACGCCCATTTTGAAATTTTCTTTTATCTGTGTGTTTTGTTGCACCATATCATTACTGGAGTCGAATGTTTACATAATTTACTTTTATACTGTAAAGATATTAATTTTTTGTTAAAATTGACTAAAAAAAATTTTTTTTAAGTGGGCGTGTTCGTCATCCGATTTCGCTAATTATAAGCTTTCATTTACTTTCACTTTTATTGTCTGTAATGGAATCTTGCAAGTTAAATTTGATACACTTCCCGGTGTCCGATTGAGCTGAAATTTTGCACACATGTATAACTCCGATGACAATGCAATATTACTTTGTTAGAATTCGATAAATTAATCGATAACACAGTTATCGGTAAGATTTGTATTTACTTTGGCATAACAGCCTAAGTCCCATACAAACACGCCGGTACCTATCCGTGGATTGTGATATTTGGACGTGGTGAATCACGTGACACGCGTGGTGAATCTCATCGCTTGCGAAAAAGCGGAGACACAACCCTCTGTTGTATTTCTGTGTATAACCAACATAGCTGAATTTTTAAGGCTGTTTAAGCCTGTAATCTTTTGTGTAATTTATTTTGCCTTTGGAAAATTACCTATTTGAAAAAAGCTGGCTGAAAAATATGGCATAACAGCTTAAGTTAAATCAAGAATGGAAAATCTTTGGAAAATTTGAGCAGATGTGGCAATTCGCGCGTCCGTTGAACGAAATATTGACAATCTGCTGATCATCGCTAAGAAATAGCGACATTCCATCAACTAAGCAGCACTTTAGCAATACTACTGTTATTATTTGGCCGCTCAAACACACAAAATTAATTGTGCATTAAATCTAAAATATACAAATACACATAATAATTTACACGGCCAAAGCATAATAATTCACACGGGTCATCAATTCTTTCTCTGATTCAAAATCTGAACTACCAGCGCTACCGTCAACAGCTCAGTGTCATCACTGCCAGTAGCGCCAATAACACCAAACTCGTGCCTGACACACAAAAGTCGTTTCACTCAATAGCGCAAGTAAAATGTACTACGCACTCACTACTAAGAAGCGTCAAAAATTCGCTTGGAGTAATTTCGTCAATGAGCTACCATTGAGCTGGCACCGCATTGGCGCTGGCGCCATGCAATTTACATCACTAAAATTGGCCGAATGCCCAGGCTCATGACTTCAATACTTATATTTACAATGCTTTAAACTTTAAATACACCTCTGAAGTTGCTGCGCATAAAATGTGTACTAATAAATTCCAATACGCATTATACGCAGATGTAACTGATATATGTGTTTTTGTTTCACCCCCTTACTATATTTAAAGCTTTATAAGAACAAGCTTCTATTACTTGTTAATAAAACGAACTAAAAAGTAAAAATAAAATTAAAGACTTTTTTAAAATAAGCTTTTATATTTTGGTTATAAAATAACATAAAAAGTAAACAATCAATTGACTCTAAAGAAATATAACACTTATAAGTCATGTAGCTTAAACGATAATTAGGCTTTTTCGTCTGCGACAAAAAACATTCTATATTGTTACATAATTATATATTTTTAACATTAAAGCATTTACACCTATAATTATAAATCTACAGTTGATAATCACAGTACCTAATTGTTCTAATAAAAGCGTGTTACATTCGCGATAGCAAGAAAATGAGATCGAAATGGTCTTAATTATACCATCAAAATTCGAACACGTTTTTTATTAGAACAATTAGGACTGTGATATAAACTGTAGATTTAATAATAGGTGTAAAGTTTAATGTTAAAAATATAATTATGTACAATATAGAATTTTTTGTCGCAATGACCCGAAAAAAGCTAATTATCGTTAAGCTTACAATGAATCTTATAAAGTGTTATATTTCTTTAGAGTCAATTTATTGTTACATTTTTAGTTAATTTATTAACCAAAAATAATAAAAGCTTATTTTTAAAAAAAGTTTTTTTTCTTTACTTTTATTTTTTATTTGGCACACATATAGTAATAGGAGTAAAAACGTGTCCTACCAAATTTCATCACCGACTGCCAAATTACAGCTTGCAAAACTTTTAAATTACCTTCTTTAAAAATGGGCGGTTTGCCACGCATTGTCCATCGCTTATCCGTCGTTGGTATGATGATTATCGCACCTTTTCGGTTTTTCGAATATTCGATATCGAACAAAGTAGGCGTGGTTGTAGTCCGATTCGTCATTTTAAATGGCGATCTGAGATGAGCGCCCATGAACCTACATACCAAATTTCATCAAGATACTCAAATTTACTCAAGTTATCGTTGTTTAGAGCGGACAGACGGACGGACATGGCTAATATGAATTTCTTTTTCGCCAGATCATTTGATATATAGAAGTCTATATCTATCTCGATTAGTTTATGCACCGTCACGGATGTACCTGTATGCGAACCAAGTCACATACTCTGTGAGCTCTGCTCAGCTGAGTATAAAAATGCAAAACTTATCTGAACGATCGTTGTATGGATATATACTATAGTATTTAGCTCCGATCTACAAAAAACAGAAATGATTAGTCAGGAATCTCTTGATGATATATTAGAATAAATATCACCAAGTTTCCCGTTTATACTAGCAATTAAGGAGAATGCCACAAAAGCTGTCAATACGCTGAACGATCGTTGTATGGATAAGTCTATACTATAGACATATAGCTCCGATCAAGTGATTTTTTCAGGATATCTTCAACGAGTATGATAGCAATATATATCACCGAGTGCCGTTTATACGTTCTAATTGCGACGGAATGACAAAAATCGTCGTATCTCGAACGATCGTATGTATGGGAGATAATATGTTACTAGTGGTCCGATCTACCGATCCAGACAAAGTCTAATATAATCTCAAAATACATGCTCTTGTGCCAAATTTCATTGACATATATCTCAATATTGAGCGGACTCAGTCTGGCGTTGAAACTAGACGACTGGAACGGACAGAAGGACGGACGGCACCGACGGACATGGTCTATATCAACTCAGTTCGTCGCCCTGATCATCGGCGTACTAATGTGAGTCTATCTTCTAATTTCTCAACGTTACAAATCGGACCAAAGTTATTAAACATTAATGTTCATGGAATACCTGCAAAAAGTAATAAATTCACCAACTCAAATATTTTTAAGGTTATGGATATGACGAAAACAAAAATCAATTGGTTGGCTATGGTATGGTTATTGCTAGGGCGTTAAATTTGGTTTATGGCACCATTGACCAATTACATTGATTCCATAAGATTAGGATCAGCTGTTTATATAGGCTTTAAGCCGCTGACAAAGTTGACGTATATATATCCCACTATAGGCAATTGGCCTATTACCGGGGAAATATTGTTATAAATCATATAGGCACCATAAAACCTCCCAGCAGCTCTGGAATCAATCAATCTGCAATCGGTTTAAGCCTCAAATTGGTTAAAATGAAAGTTTATATATACTAGTAAGCCTCAGCTCCATTTGGTCCAGGCACAGCAACGGTTCAATCTGGTTTTTTTGTTGAAATAATAAGAGCGGGTTAGGGAGGCATAGACTATACCTACGGCACTTATACCTGTCGCACGAAGGCATTTTTTTTGTCGTGGTGGGAGACTAAAAACACCCAATTATTTCGACAGGTTGTGTAACAGAAACCATTTCAAGGGGATGCCAGCGCAGTTTAAGCTTCTCACCGGCTAGTCAACTCACCTAACACGTGGCGATTCCTGTTTTTAGCGCCTAGGCTCTGCATATATCGTTATAGCTCAGAGAAGTCCGATAGCCTTTAAGCGCAATTTAACTCTTTAGGGTAAAAGTTCTAGAACAGTAAGAACAATAATACGAAGGCGGAAAATTTTTATATCTCTGTTCCGGGCGGTGTTTGCAGTTCAAATGGAATTTTATGTAGTGTTTATTTTAAAAGCGACGATTTTCTTCTACGCAGCCTTGGAGTTGGGGTCTTGGATCATAGTGGACTCAGGATTGAGTCGTGATTGATGAAAGAATCTTCACATTATCAGCATACACAAAAGAATTTAGCATACTGAAAAAGGAGGATAATCATGATAAAGATGACAAGTAAGGGGGTCCCAAAACACTCATTGGTTTACACAAAGAGGTGGCAGTAAACGGCCGTGAACAGAGTCTATCAACCACAACCACACAGCTAGATAATGCACAAGTAAGAAGCCCACCAAGAAAATATACTAGAATTGTAAGCCAAAGCCATCAGTAAGTTTGGATATTAGTAAAGTAATGGTTGACTTTGGCAAAAAGCTCTCAAAAAATTCGGTATAGTATAGATCTACGTGTGCACTCATTTTAATGAAGACAAAGACAGAATCAGAAAATACTGCTAGACGTAGTTACCGCTGATCTCTGAAAAATTATAAACCATGCTAATTAGGGAAATTCAAGACCCTTTTACTGCGATAATAATATTTTGTTCTTGACCCCCCCTCCACCCATTTAAGACAATTTCGAGACAGTGGAAAGGTTGGAAATGGGGAGGTAGTTCGGCTAGGCCTCAGCTATGTATGTACTTCATCAAAAACATATGCTTTCGGGTCCCCCCCCCCCCGGTATGACTATCACTAAGGCGTGGGCTATGGCGTCACTAACGGAGTTTGTCAGGGCCTTAAAAGTTATTATTGTGCAATTTTTTTATCTCATATTTTATTCATTAAAGAGGAACTTTAAGCTAAGAATAAGTTTGATCTCACGGCATTTGTATGCTACAATTTCGTACAGACAATAAAAAATGTTTCGTTTTTTTTTAAATCGTATTTATTAAACATTATTTATATTTAACACAAAAGAAATATCTTCAGTTCACTGCTGTGAAATATTACCATATCAGCTACAGTTTCGAAAAAGCTCTATCTTAGCATAAATCTATATGTTTTAATGGAACTGCAGCGCTCGTAAAAAAAAAAAGAGTCTGAATTTGGGCGTTCAGCCGAGGGTAGGGCGATTTTCCACTCAGGAGCGATTATAACAAAACTGCATTATAAAGCCATTGCTTGAATAAAAAATCTTGAACATCCATACTAGTTGATCTTTAAAAACACTCGGATATAAGACCGGCCCGAACACACCCAGATTTTGTGATAACACCCCGCAACGCTTCCACCACAACTCCCGGTTCACCAAAATCTCCATTAGCACGCATCAGATTTACACGCGCAGCACAAAGCATTGTATCTGTATAGCTCTGTGTGCCGCCTTATAATGACGCGCACCATGTGGTCTCTAACAATGTAGCCAAGATAAGTAGATTGGAGTATATTCGTAGGTCCATTTTTTGGATTGTCCAACCCCAGCCACTAATTCGCATATCCCTGCCCGCTATTATTGGAGCTTCCGCAAAATGGTATTGTTTTACTGTACGGACTACGCTTAAACAATTTAGCACTTCATCACGGCTATATCCCTTTGCGCGTAAGGCATATACTCACATGGTAAAATATACGCTCCACATCGCGAGTGTGCACGTAACGAGTATATGACGTAAATCGCTACACAGCCTCCAACAGTGAAGTCGTCCACATAAAAAATTACCACGCAGTTCGCAGCTGTAAACCACATGCCTGGCATACTCACCAACGAACCAAACACAATGATATCTGCCGGTATGGTGTATCGAAACTAAATAGGGGCTTCCTGTAATTCCAAGGATGGCCACCGACAATGCGAAATTCCGAAACGCGTACAATTTTAAAAGGCAAACTAAATATGACAAATAATAGCGCTAAGAATGCGAAAATTCATTTTTTATGACTATTTCAACCTCATTAGTATAAAGTACATTGAGATCAATTTTGCGGGCGCTATTATACATAATTGAGCCGGTAAATAAAAATGTTAGCAAAAACTAATGGTGACGTGCCCGCCTACCCACACCCGAAGCTCACCGGGTTCACGCCCCGGGCAGAAGCAAACATCAAAATTTAGAAACAAAGCGTTTGTTCAATTATTAGACAATTTTTTCTACAGCGGAGTCGCCCCTCGGCGGTGTTTGGCAAGCACCCGATCTATTTCTACATGAAACAGCTCTCAGTGAATCTCATCTGCCCCTGACAGATGCACGTCGGAGT
>JARSSU010045008.1:0-10186 GCA_029619165.1 Eurosta solidaginis | reverse complement strand
GTGGTCAGAAACTATTTCTATTGCGTATACCCTGATTGCATTCGACAAAACAAATTTTAAGTTAGAGTTAAGTTTTCTATGCAGCAGTTATCGCTGACATGTAAGATGTCAAGTAACGAGGGTAATAATCAGAACACATCAGATATATTTTTTATCCATACTCACAAAATGTCACTCCAAGCCTATTGAATGGCACGCTGGGACTCATCATGTGCATCAGGCTCTTTAACATTGCAAAAAGTACGATACTTTTGCATACATTACATCGTTATGAGTTGTCATTCTTCTTCGGTGTCTGGCCAGTATACCAGACTACGGGCTCTTTTTTTTGTGTTTTCTATTCTAGCGGTGCGCAGAATGTACTGAGGCGAGATGCATACTCACGCAGTCAGCGGGACTACAACTCGGTCATTCAGAAAATTATGTCATTTCATATACAACGCATTTCGAGCTTCCAACAAAAATTTGTATTTGCTGATAGCGGTCGTTTGTCTTTTGGCCAACCGTTCTTAAACACTTCTTCAACTCGGCTAACACATTATCATTGTGTACTGCTTTTCTAAATTTTTCCATTAGCCCGTAGCGATAATCTTGATGAGGAATGAACAAACGCCATTCAACTCGTCGATTTCTTGCGAGGTGTCTTCTTGATCGTATAGCGGGATAGAAAATCTGCAATATACAGGTAGTTTCCTGGTATGTGGACTAAATTTCTATATATTTGATCAAACTCAGTGTCATTCGTTGGAGTCTGCAGATGATTTACAGAAATCTTTTCATTATTTCACCAGCGGTTTGTGTAATCGCTTTTACCTGTCCGTTACGAGACATAAATATAGTAATGGAATTTCTACAAGCGAAAACAACAGCCAGCAATTCTTTTTCACGTGTGCATAATAATTTCGGTCGCATCAGTAAGACGTCGTGATGCAAATGCAACAGGTTTTCCATTGTTGCATAATGCCAACATCAAGACCGAATTTCGACGCATCTGTTTCAATTGTGATATTTTTAGTTTCGTCAAACGTTTTTAGCGTGGGAGCATTTGCAATCATATTCTTAACCAGTTTCAAACAGTTTTCGTGGGCCGTTTGCCATTTGAAAACAACTGATGTTTTTAACAGTTCCCTTAGTGGCTGCGAAATTCGGATAGGTTTGGAATGTATTCCCTCATATAATTAACCATCCCCAGCAGTTTTTGTAAATCTTTTTTGTCTTTAGGTTGTTCGATTTTCATTATAGCTTAACGCGATCTGGGTCGCATTTGATACCATCTTGGCTTATTATCTTACCCAAATATTTCACATGAGTAACTTTATATTGTATTTTATCTAAATTAAATTTAACATTCATTTCTCTGGCGCGTTCGACAACTTTTTGTAAAACCTGGTCATGTTCTTCGATCGCATCTGTTGCTATTAGAACGTCATCAATGAACACTACTACGTTTTCAATACTTCGAAATTTCTTTCATTCTATTTTGAAACACTTCGGGCCCAATTTTAATCCCAAAGGCATGCGCTTATACCTAAAACATCCGAATGGGTATTAAATGTGCACAACTCGCTAGACTTGGCGCTTAACCCATTTTGCCAAAACCCTTGCTTTAAATCTAGCACGGTGAAATATTTTTTGTTAGCAATCTGTGCAGATATTGACTCAAATGTTGGAATTGTATGATTTTCCTGTAAAATATCGGCATTTAGATTTTGTGGGTCAATACATAGGCGAAGCTTGCCTGATTTTTTCAACAATTACCAAATTCGATGCTCGTTCGACTGACCATCCACTGGTTCAATTATTTCACGCTGAACCATTTCACTAAGTCCTTTTTTGCACACGTGACTTCAATGATAATGGATTCGTCTTGCTGGCTTAACAATTGGAATCGAACTTGCTTTCAGTTTGATTTCAAGGTTTTGTACAAAACATCCCAAACCCTCAAAATGTCTCGATTTTTTGCAATAAAATGCTCTTTTGTCGTTTGTTCAATTGAGTTAACTCTTTTTATCAAGTGTAAACGTTCACATGCTTCCAGTCCTAAAAGAGGCTCAAACTTAGTGTCGAACACAATGTCAACAACGTCACTTCGTTTCTGCACATAACACACAGTCTACAACGCCTCTATATTTTAAGTCCGCACACTATAACTTTTTGTTGGTATGCCCACCTTCTTTGAGCTGTGCATTTTTAATGTGTCTAGCTTAAATGAGTAAGCAATCATTAACGCGAATCTTCTCATACCATCTCATTCCATGAACAATGACCCAGCAATGTCATGTAAACATTCGTCGTCTTCGTCTGCTTGCATAGTGGGGCTCTCTTAACTCGTGCACTTTTGAAGCATAACAAGCATGCTAAAGTGATTGTAACGGCCGCAGTTTTTGCATTTTTGCCAAATGCTGGACATTTCCTGATTTCGTGTGTGCTTTACAAAATTTGCATGTTAATTTCGCTCACTCACTCTCTTTGCTTGCCGGCTTCTCTGTTCTTTTTCACTACTTGTTCCAAGGGCATTGGAATTCCCTCTGCCGTAATTTGCGCGCTGCTGTAGACTTTGCGTTAACAGCATCTACTGAAGTGCTCTTATATTGTTTTTGTCATATCATTTGCATGTTTTTTCTACTATTTCGGCTGCTCTTGCCATTTCCACTGCTATAGGTAAAGTCAAATCTTTTTTGTTCTAGTAATTTTTTTACGGAGTCTATTACTGTTTGTGCCCGTATCTATATTATCACGAATCATCCTGTCTGCGTCAGCATATCCACAATTTTTACCAATTTACGCAAATCTAACAAGTATGAGTCAAAGGTCTCGTTTTCCTCTTGCCGTCTCGAATTAAACCTGAATGCTTCATACACCTCGTTTTTCTTTGGTGTGCAATAGTTTTCAATAGCTTCAAATACCGTTTTGTAAATTTTCTTGTCCGCATCATACAAACCTAATGTATTAAAATTTCTATTGTTTCCGCTCCGCAGGCGTTTAAAAATATTCCCACCTTCTGTGGATATTTCTTGCAATCCAATTCAATCGCAATAGAATAAATCTCAAAATTTTGTTTAAAAACGCGCCAGTTTTCGGCCACATTACCATCGAGTCTTAATGGGTCTGGCCTCCGGACGTCAAAATTACTTAAATTATTTGTAGCCATTTCTTGATACTCTTCGCTGTCCTCAGAATCCTCTGATTTTATCGTACTTTTGTTTCACTTCTTGTTTTTACCATTAGTTTTTATACGGCTGCGCCATGTGTTATTCGCTTGCTCGCGTGTATCAAACTGGTTTATTGTTAATTTCATTATAATATTACAGCTTGAGAACTTATAGCTAAATGGGTTGCCATATAACAAGTATATAACAGATAAAGAATAATTTGAGAAAGGCAAAGCCAGCTTATGAGGATCTCTTGTACTCTGAAACGGCAGAGAAAAATGTGTTAGCGCAGGCCAAACCGAAATACCAGGCGACGTATGCCGCATATGTACGCGGCAGTTCAACCATGGCTTAATTAATAGCAAAGCTAACTAAACGTGATAAGGAGGGAGAAGGGACACCTGATCTAGAACACAGCATTGCCACTATCTCCGTGCGATACGAATGTATTCAAAGGTGACTACCTCTCCTGGCCAACGTTCCGTGACATGTTCACGGCAATATACATACGAATAAGCGCCTCACCCCGGTTGAGAAGTTATTTCACCTCAACCAAAAAACGCAGGGTGAGGCAAGGGATATAGTTAAAAATGCCCACTTACAAACGATGGGTTTGACACAGCGTGGAGAATTTAGGGGAAAGATATGAGAATAAACGAATTCTCGTCAATACCCAATTACAAATATTATTCAATCTTGAAGGCGTAGAAAGTGAGTGTGGCACCACCATTAAAACACTTCAGCGGGAAATAAATAACTGCATCTCAGCTCTAAAAGCTCATCAAATTGAGATAGGCAATTGGGATGCGATATTCACATATCTATGCTCCACCAAACTTCCCGAAAGCACGCTAGCTTTATGGGCACAGACCATAGGGAATAAAACTGAAATATCGAAATGGGATAGGATAGGATAGGTTAGGTGGTAGAGCTGCCCTGATAAGGATAGCTCACTTGGACAACACGAAGGTCCGTTGTGATACCACATACACCAAAAATAACGGTGACTTAGATCTAGCTACTTAGAGAATCGTTGGGTAGCAACGATAAAGCTCCGAATGATACCGATCTCAAACTTTGGATATATCCTCGGAGATCCAAGTGAGTCGCGACCGAAGTACTTTCGCCTAGTTCTGGCAAAAGCTGGACAATCAGCATAAATTGATTTGGTGATTCCCACCTCATCATCCTCCATACAGCTGCAGCAGGATGGAGTTTCCAGTATATTGAGACGTACCGCATGGATACCCAGGGGACAGTGCCCTGTCAAACCCCAATGACCATTGATAGGTGAGCCTTAGTGAACCCAATTATTTCAGCAGACCTCCTGCCATCCACTTTTGGCCAGAAAGATCTTGCTACACCGCAAGACGTGGTATCCGCCCAACGTTTGCTGAGCTGATTGAGTCCCAGCTATGGAGGAGCAATCCACAGGTGGCCAGCGGGATCCCGAAATCCCTACAGCCATCTTCATCCGGTTCAGTTGTACCGATGCGGGCTAAGAGATCCGCTTGACAGTTACCCGGGACATCACTATGGCCCGGGACCCAGATAATCTTAATTGTAAAATAATTCGATGCAATCGCAAGCGAGGTCAGGCACTCAGAGTGATGTTAAATTCCTAACCGTGGTAGCACTGGATAGCATTCCATCCACCGCATCCTTATTCGCACCAATTTCCGCTTGTAGTACACTGCAGTGATCAGCCAACTTAAACTTTGCGGCTTAATTTAGCTCTTGACAAAAGACCACCAACCTTTCCATCCAGCTTTGACCCATCCGTGAACAAGTTAACCGGTTCCATGCCCCAGATAATTCCTCTTCCCAATCCTCTCTCTCTGGAATAACTGGGGTGAAGGTTGTATAGGGAGCAGTTATCGGCATACAGTAGTCCGTTTCTGGTCCGGGATGAAAGTCGAAACTGGTAAGAAGGCTAGAGTGTCCGCGGTCAGAAAGTCTATATCCCATATCACGAAGCCTGACCAATGACCTTGCCGCGGCCGCCTTTCCCGCAATATCTACTGGGTATATGTTCAGCATGACGTTCATTGCCAGGTAGGTGTTGTTCTGGAGAGCGCCACTGATACCGATAAGCGCCCGTCCGTTGCACTGACACTAACATTTTGGACGTGCTCGCCGTGTCCAGTGCTTTCCACAAGACCAGCACCCCCATATAGCAGAATCGGTTTGACCACCATCTCATAAAGCCAGTGTACTATTCTTGGCGAGAGTCCCACATCTCTTCCCGATAGCTCCTCTGCAGCAGTACAAGGCAATGGCGGCCTTCCTGGCCCGATCTTCCACATTGGGTCTCCAGGACAGTTTCTTGTCCAAAACAATCCCCAAATATTTAACCCTATCAGAAAGTACCACCGGTACCCCTCCAATCGAGGAGTTCTGAAATCGGGCATCTTATATCTCCTTCTGAAAAGGACCAATTCCGTGTTTCCCGGGTTGACCGCCAATCCACATGATTCAGCCCACCTAGCCACAGTATCCAGGTAGCCCTGCAGAAACATCGCGCAGGGTGCCCAGAAATTTGCCTCTGACTAGGATAGCGAGGTCATCTGCATAGGCAAACCACCCGACAACCATTGGCTTCCAGCTCCACAAGAAGCTCGTTGACTACCACAACCCAGAGGAGAGGAGATAGGACACCCCCCTGTGGTGTGCCCTGCACACCTTCCTCTTAATTATGGCCCATCCCCACTCCGCTGCGACAATTCTGCCGCATAGAAGTTTGCTAATAAATTCAACCAGAGCCGCCTCGACTCCTAAACCCACCAGAGCTCTTTCGATTGCCCCCGTAAGACATTGTTTAAAGCTCCCTCGATGTCTAGAAAGGCACCCAGAGCATACTCTTTGTGTTCTAGGGACCCCTCTATTTGCTTTACAATCGAATGAAGAGCCGTTTCCGTCGATCTGTGCCCTTGCAGTACGCATGCTGTCAAGCCGACAGTAACCCCCGAGGTATCCTTTCCCGTAGATACAGGTCAATCAACCGCTCAAACGTCTTAAGAAGAATCGACGAGAGACTGATGGCCTGAAATCCTTAGGTGATACATGAGAGCTTCTGCCGGCCTTCGGAATGAAAATAACCCTAACCGTGTGCCAAGACTTCGGGATATAGTTAAGCCTGAGGCAGTTAGTATATATGATGTCCAACCAGCGGCAGAAAATCCCCAAAGACCTTTGAATGCGCGGAATGATTCCATCCGGGCCCAGAGACTTATAGGGCTTGAACGACCCTATAGCCCAGGTTATTTGACTTTCCCGTATTGGAATGGCAGGCACTTCTGCATGGCACAACGACCGCCGACCATGCAGGCGAAGATCCTGCGCAACTGGGACATCGGGAAAATGATTGTCCAGTAAAAGCCTTAGGGACTCCTCGCTACTCATCGACCAGTCCCCACCATCATCTCTCAGATACCCCAGAGGAGCGGGGTTCCTAGAGAGTATTTTTCTAAATCTCGCGGATTCATTGCAGCCTTCTACGTTTTCGCAGAAGCTTCGCCATGCATCTCGCTTGGCTATCCTTATTTCATATTATAAATCCCCAGACTCACCTTATAGAGCTCCCAGTCCGAGGGTAATTTACTCCTCCTGGCTCTGTTGAAGAGCCGCCGACTGGACGCTCTTAGGTCGTCAAGAGAATCCGATCACCAGGGCGGCTTGCCCTTCCCCCTGTAAATTTTCAATGGGCAGGGCAGCTGAAAGGCGCTATTGCTTGCCGAGGTGAAGTTTTCCACCAGAACGTCTATCTCAGATTCGGACAGGCCCGAACTAATGATAGGCACCGCAGGCAGTAGCTCTCCCAGCTTCCTACAATACAAGTACCAGTTAGTACTTTTAGGGTTCCTAAAAGATATTTTACCGGGGACGTTCTTCGTTGACTGAGAACTGAATATATCGGTGATCAGAGAAGGAGTGCTCGTTGAGAACCCTCCATCCAGATATCCGACCTTCCAGTTCTCTACTAACCAGGGTGAGGTCCAGACCTTCGCCCTTACCGCAGTAATAAAAGTCGGGTCATTCCCCCTATTACATATACAAAGTCCCTCATCTACAATAAAAGTAAATAAAGACTCACCTCTAGTGTTGGTATCCGAGCTTCCCCAAATGCTATGATGGGCATTAGCATCGGCACCGATGATCACGCAAACACCTCTCCGCCTTGCTTCGCGGGTGATTTCACCCAGTATCGCAGGTGGTGGTCCCTCTACGTCCCCGTGGGGCATGTACGCTGAGACCACCCACATTTCATTACTTCCTCGCTCGAGGCAGACCGTGGTTACGTCAGCACTGCTGAAATTAGAGAGAATAAAAGCTTTAATCTCTTTTTTAACAAGCACACAGGATCTAGGCCTACTTCGAAATGGGAAGATATAGATAAATTTTTATCGAACAGTTTCCAGACCTTGGAAACAGTCTCGGGATTAACAGGTAGCAAAAATACCAAAGCTCCCAAACAACCACCACCCAAACATAATAATGATTCGTCTCAAAAGAAAGTAGGCGCCTACCAAGCAAGTGTAGCTAGAAACACTTGCAGATGCTGTAAGAAAAACAACCACAAGCTGTCACAATGCAAAGCTTCCAACGGCTCTCTGTCGTAGACAGAGTGGCGTTTATAAAAGACAGTAGGGGGTGTCTGAATTGCCTCTCAGCGAAAACACACAGTATCCAAATGTACGTGCTCCTTTAATTGTAGCATTTGCCATCTAAGGCATCATACACTCCTGCATATTCAACAAAATGCGGGCACGAGTGCAAGACCAACCACAACCCAACAAACACAGTTAGATCAAAGACCATCTACTTCGGCACAGGCTCAGGCCCAACGTCAGTTTGCCACGGCAAATAATCAACCAACCAACTTCAATTCCTGTTTCGCGAATACAAGCAAAGGGGTTCTATTAGGTACTGCGCAAGTCAATATCTTTTATAACAATGAACACTTTTCGGCCCGCGCCCTAATAGACTCCGGATCAGAGTGCTCGTTCATTTCGGAGCGACTTAAGAGAAGGATAAATTTGCCCAGTCGGAAGCTAAATGCACAAGTGTCAGGGATAAACAACACGGTGTCAGCCCAAGTGAAAGAGGCATGCTTCATTCAGTTGCGGTCATCAATAAACCCGAATGTACGCATACACACTACAGCATTGGTTTTAGCCCAGCTCACTGGCAATCTGCCAACCTGTCAAATTGACCCCATGACACACCAAGTTTTCCCGGACTTGGTGCTAGCAGATCGGAGGTTCTTTGTAAATGAACAAGTAGATCTTATTCTGGGTGGGGATATTTACGCACAGATAATGCTAGGCGGTATACGAAAAAATGTTTTAGGCACCCTCCTTGCGCAGGAAACAGTATTTGGCTGGATATTAACTGGCCAAACGGAAACGGCCAGCCCAGCCGGCAGGTGTGTGTCATTTTTTAATGAGGTATCGCTGGACAAACAAATAGCGTCATTTTGGGAGCTGGAAGACATTCCCAAAAACCATATTTATACCAAAGACGAAAATTACTGCGAGGAGTTGTATCAAAAAACCACCAAAAGAAATGAGGATGGCAAATATATCGTGTCTTTGCCTTTTAAGCAGGATTTTAAAAGGGTATCTCATTAGGACCGTCGCTTAAGAGCGCGTGCTCACAATTTTTCAGAAATGAAACCCGGTTAGCGAAAAATCCCGAATTGCAGACGGAATATAACCGAGTCGTATCAGAATACGAAACGTTAGCTCATATGGCACGGGTAGAAGAGCATGTTCCGGCAGATACATGCGATACCTATTTTTTACCCCATCACGCAGTAATTAAGGAAGAAAGCACCACCACTAAAGTGAGAGTTGTTTTTAACGCCTCCTGTCCCACTGCTAATGGAATCAGTTTAAATGATGTCCTTCATTCAGGCCCAGTCCTTCAGAGTGATCTAACAATTCTCATACTCCGTTGGAGATTGTTCCGATACGTATTCAACAGTGACATCGAAAAGATGTACCGGCAGATATTGCTAGAGCCCAGGGACACCAGGTATCAACGCATCGTCTTCAGGTCATCCACCAGCGAACCCATCAGCATATACGAATTGAAGACGGTGACCTTCGGAGTGAAACTGCGCGCCCTACCTGGCCATAAGGACCCTTCTTCAACTAGCAGAGGACGTAGAGGAAACCTATCCCATCGCATCGGACATCCTACGACAGTTTATGTATGTCGACGACGTTTTAGCGGGCGGACACACCATTGCCACCGCCACGAAGGCAAGGGACGAAATCCAAGCGGCATTACAATCAGCCGGCTTCTCCCTCAGGAAGTGGACTTCCAATTGCGACCAACTACTGGAAGGTATTCCAAGATCGCATTTATTAAACGAAAACTTTTTAAATTTTGAAGATGCTAGCATGGTTAAAGCGTTAGGGATCAGGTGGAATGCCCACTCTGACTATTTCTATTTTTCTGCGAAACCCATAGATAACCAAGTCGTGTTCACAAAGAGAACAATATTAGTCTGCTATAGCAAAATTATTTGATCCACTAGGTTGGCTAGGGCCATTTATTATTACCTCGAAAATCATTATGCAAGGTATTTGGCTGGAAGGCACGGGCTGGGACGAAGCCGTGTCTCCCGCGATATTAGATAGATGGCATGATTTTTTAGAAAGCTACAGACATATTGAAAGCATTCGTATACCACGTTGGGTACAGTTTTCCCCGGTAGCGAGCAGCGAACTACATGGCTTCTGCGATGCTTCCGAGAAAGCATACGCAGCCGCAATATACCTGAGGGTACAAGTTGATAATCATGTGTTCGTAAATCTGCTCTACGCAAAAACCCGTGTAGCCCCGGTGAAGACTATATCTCTGCCCCGCCTTGAACTATGTGGTGCGGTTCTGCTAGCAGAAATAGTACAGTCAGTCGCGAAAAATCTTAATTTTAACAACCCTACAACCTATCTATGGACGGATTCGACAATCGTCCTTGCATGGATTCGCAAGCCCCCATGCTCGTGGTCCACTTTCGTTGCCCA
>JARSSU010045007.1:0-26213 GCA_029619165.1 Eurosta solidaginis | reverse complement strand
ACACAACCTAGTTTACACCGACTTCGCAACCGAGGTCAGCTCGATATATATAGATAACAGCAGACACATCGTTGCACGCTACATACAACGTATTGCTAAACATTTAGTGGCGCAACCACCCCACGCACTTGGCAACATTGGTTAAACCAAGCACGGCGACATCAACAGCACTCATCAACATTTACTCACCACACATCCACTCGCCAACTCAAAACACAAAGATACCACGATCATAGCACTGCTAAAAGGAGAGAGAGAGCAGTAAAGCGCGGCTCACTGGGAGCGCGCGCACCAACTGAAATTTTATTTTTATCATTACAACCACCATAACACACTTTCATAATATTAGGGTACACCACCCGAAAAAAATTTTTCTGTCTAAAAGTTGTTTTATTTTTTTATTTGAATTTTTAAGTTTTGGATTTGTTAATTCTCTTTGCTTCACCTAGTTATAATATCAGTTTATTATTTAATTAGCATACGTTTTACGGAATTCCTTTTATTCTGAATATTTTTCTTACCTTTAAGTTTTTTTTATTTTTTTGGCACTCGGGCCTATTCGTGCACAGACATATGCATCACCATTAGGGTGTATGCTGCCACTCTCAAAATTAAAACCTAGTTGTGGATTTTTTCTGTCTGTCTTAGCCCGTCCACACAGTTTACATCACATTTTCAATCTCTTTTTTTATGATTGAAGAATTTCCTTTTTTTCGACTTTTCTTTACATCTACGCTTCACTTACACTTTTTTTTGCTTTATGCGCCGCAACCCTATTAAGTTTTTAATTCCTACCTTTTGCTAAACACAAATATTTTTTTTGCATATGCATGAAATAATGCACATGCACCGAACCGCCGCGTTAAACTAACATCAAAAGACATTATCTCCTAATAATTAGCCTTGACCACGGTCAAGCGGCCAAAGCCCGTAACAGTATCAGGGATAACTCATTGATCTACATATGTTGTTTGTTTTCTTTCTTTATTTCCAGCTTGGGTGTTGTTTTTGGTACCAAATCATACGGATAAGCGAGGTAAGTTTTTTTGAAGAAAACATATACACATACCTTTATTTAGGTAGAGTGGTTCTCTGAGTAAGGGCACATACTCTTATACAGATATTTCTGTTGACATATTTTTGAGATTAAACGCACACACGTACGTGCATTTTTACATATGTGTATACGTGATTAGATAGACATTAGGCCGTTGTTGAATTTTTAATATTTCTTTGTGATAATAATTATTAATATTTCCTTGTAAATCTTCCTTTCAAATAAAAATTTATATTTTGCGATTTGGATTAGGGAAGAAGTAATGAAACGGGAGTTATAATTTTTGAATAGCTGTAAGGAGTCATTTATAAATATTTGAATAAATATTGTTTATTAATTTGAAGCTGGAATTCCTTGGAATCAGCGTCTTGATATTACGGTATATGGGTTGAGGATTATTATTTTTCATACATAGGTAATTTCAGCTACAACATGTCTGGCTAAAGTAAGTTTCTTTGTTGGTGTAGGTGTTGCCCTTGCGGAAACTGATGGTATGTTGGGGTAGTTGAGTGGAAAGATGGAAGATACGTAGGTACCTAAAGACGGACATTAGTCAGGTTCAAAGGGACTCTAGTCGGGAAACGGAGCCATAGTAGAGTCCAAAGGCTGTTCACATCTCGTGAACAGGAGGGGTGGGAAGGCCTGACTCGGACAGATTTTCTCCCGCTTTTCCATATTTTTAGTTTTCTCTAGTTTGTTTAGATACTTTCCCTCAGGCATGAACTCAATTTTGCTATGTAACTGTTGGGAAAGGAGAGGTGGCAAGAACAGCGCCTCAAAGCCGACGAGCCTCAGCCGGGCTACTACCATGCCACTCCGCCACTCCTCCTCTCCCGCACCAGGCAGTTACGTAACAGATCCAGACGACGAAATGAATATAAGCGCTGCGGCGAACAACAAGTTGAAGCACCAAATCATCATCAGCTGCTTAAGCTTCTTACGCTCTTCCGCACTTTACACATCATCCATTCACGCATCCACTCGAACAACAAGATTATCCAACACTAAAGAAAAAGAACCAAATGCAATTGCATTATCCAACGCTAAAGAAGAACCAAATGCATTGCAAAAGTAAGCACCTTCAGGCATAATGAAACCAACAACAATAACTACAACTAAACCTTTTTATTTATAAATTTTGGTGAGCTGTATCATTATATCCAATATATATATACATACATATATAGAATATTTTAACCCAGATATGCCCAATGTCCTATATATAGTCCACCTACTCATCAGTTGTTTACATAAAGAGTAACGGACTGCCGGGAACCGCTAATTTTACTCATTTGGTTAGCTTTTGTCTCTACCTTGCTGGCGACAGTTCGTTTTGGTTAGTTTTCTCTACCGTTTCTGCGAAATTAATTACAAATTTGTGCTTTTTCCAAATGTCGGAATTTCTCGCTACCTTTGCACGGTAAGTAAAAATTAGCTAATTCAAATATAAAAAATCAATGTTTTTTGTTGAATTTCGTATATTTGAAATATTCGTCCACTGTTATGTACATAGAAAACTTTTGTTGGTGTTATATGAAGCTGTTGTATTAGCGTTAAATTTGGTGTCCTACATGTAGGACATTGGACACATATTATACTACATATACATTTTAGGGGATTTTCTCTACATGAAGCTTTGACCATTTTGTAGGATGATAGTACAGATTTTGATACCATAGCACTATTGCCACCAACAAATGCAAATGCAGATGTTACCGGCGAGGATTCCGGCGAGGAAGATAATGTTGATATAAATAATTTACCAGCTTCGCAAATGAACAGCGGCGTTGAAGTATTTTTGAAATACAATGTGCATGATGAATGGGATTCTGATGATGACATACCATTGTCTGAACTAAAAAAGTTTCTCCCGAAGAAAAAGAATCTTAAAAAAGAAAACAATATCACTACGTGAAGGAAGACGTTTTTAGCGCAGATGCTGAGTTTGAATGAAGTTCTCGATTTAGCTGAACATTCACCAACTGCTCTTTTTTACTCAATATTTGACGATGAGTTATTTGAAATATTGACAATAGAGACAAATAGGTATCCAGCTCAAAGAAATAAAACACTCCAGGTGGATATATTTGAAATGAAATGTTTCATTGGAGTACTGCTTATTAGTGGATACATCCCAATCCCCAGAAGAAGAATGTTCTGGGAACGCTCGAAAGATTGCAGCAACGAACTGGTTTGTGAAGAAAGAAACAAATTCGAGTTCATAATCTCCAACATCCATTGTAATGATAACAATTCTTTAGACCAGTCTGACAAATTTTCCAAAGTAAGACCATTGCTTACACACTTGAATAAAAAGTTTATGGAAGCTGCCTATACTGAAGAAAATCATAGCGTAGATGAAGACATGGTTCCTTATACAGGAAACACGGCTGTAAGCAGTATATCCATGGCAAACTAATACCCTACGGTTACAAACTGTGGGTTGGTACGACTCGGCAAGGCTATATAAACTGGTTCGAACCTTATCAAGGTGCTTCCACAAATATAAGTGAAATTTAGTAGGACCTTGGTGTTGAAACGTCTGTAGTGCTAGAATATGCTGACGTTTTGAAGTCAAAAGGGAAGGACCAACATTTTCATTTGTATTTCGATAATTTTTTTCCTTCAATCTCTCTACTTGAACAACTTACCAATAAAGAGATTTTTGGCATGAGCACAATGAGGGAGAATCGTATTCCTGGAAGCACTTTAACTAATTCTAAGATTATGAAGAAAAGTGCTCGTGGTAGTTACGATTTCATCAAAATTGCTGATAGCAACATAATATTCATAAAGTGGAACGACAATAATATCGTGACCTTTTGTTCCAATGCAATCGGAGTGAATCCCACAAATTTGACCACACGTTACTCCCAAAAGGAAAAGAAATACATACAAGTTGAACAACCATGTGTCGTAAAATATTATAATAAGAGCATGGGAGGGGTTGACCGTTCAGACCAAAATATTAGTCTTTACCGAACTGCCATAGGAGGTAAGAAATGGTATTTTCCCCTCACAACTCATGGTGTAGATATGGCTGTTCAAAATGCCTGGCAGATACATAAACATAATGGTGGAACAATGGATCAATTATCTTTCAGAAGAAGTATTGCGACAACTTTGCTCACCCAAAATAAAAGGGGTAATGTCTATCAAAAAGGACATCCTTCACAAAGTTCAATCGACGATTTGCGGTATGATCGAATAGATCATTTGGTAATTCCACAAGATAAACAAACCAGGTGCGACGATTGCCATCAAAAGGAACCAACAAGGTGCGAAAAATGTAATATAGGATTATATGTAAAATTTTTTGTTACATATCACAGGAAATAATTTAAATGATGTCATAGTATACCATGCTCCCAATGTCCTATATATAGGACGGCTCTGAAATCCAAATTCTAAATAAATTTTTTTAAAATGACTTATCTTGTTTGGTTGATTTTTAAATTTAATTAATTTTTTAAAATCATTATCAATTCGTCTTTTTATTGCCATTTCAATGGAAAATAATACAAAATCACGATGAAAAAATTCCTGTGCAACGAATGGGCATATCTGGGTTAAATGTTTCATATTTTCGAATGTGAACTCCCTTCTCCGATTTTAAGTTTTTAGTAATTTTGTACTAATTTACTTTCGTAATTGAGGTGAGATTTCGTTTTTGCTACCAATTTTATACTGGAAGCAAGTAAGCAATTTATTTAATACTTTTCGATCAAACGTTTTGCTAATTTCTTTGCGCGAATATTGTCAAATAACTTTCGTTTAATATATTGTTCTTCACAATGTATCGTACTCCACAACGCAACACAAGTACACCTACAAACGCACATAGTAATAACCATTCCCCTATCGATTTAAATGATAATGAAAGCGAGACCAACTCCTTATGTCAATATGAATAGGAACGATATTTTTGTGACATCTGTTAAATTGCCAAAATTTCGGACAAGTTGTCCAGAAGCATGGTTTATTCATGTAGAAATGTAGTTTAGTATAAAAAATATAACACAAGAAACGACAAAATATGAACATATTATTACTGTACTTCCGCAAGATGTAATCATATCAATTTTAGATTTTATTCAAAATCCCCCTGATAGTAATAAATATACGGCATTAAAAAATATTCTAATAGAAAGACACGCCTTAAGTGAAAATACCAAGCTAGATAAAATTGTTTATGATTCGGAAATGGGAGATCGTAAGCCTTCCGATTTCTATAGGTCTTTAGTACTTCTTTCGGGTTTTATTTTTAGCGAAGATATTTTTAAAAAACTTTGGATGAGAAAATTACTTAAAAATCTTAATGTAATTTTAGCAAGTTCTAACACCGCTGATATTAATGAATTGACTAAACTTGCTGACAATATTTGGGAAGCAATTAATAAATCTGAAATATCAGCTATTAGTAATTTTTAAAATTCTAAATTACCAAACCGAATCCTTGACAGTTTAATTAAAACTACTAGTATGATGTGGCAAATTTTCAAAAACTCTCACTAGAATTAGATTCTTTGAGGCAAGAAGTTCGAGATCTAGGACATATAATAGGAATAATTATAGCAGACCTTTTAGACATCGGTCGAAATCTCAAATTGGTTATGTAGATTTCATTATAAATTTGGAGAAAAAGCTCAAAAATGTGAACAACCTTGTACTTTTTTAAAAATAAGAATTCGTCAAACTAAAATCATCCGTTGTTGCGGCGACAAACAGCGGAAATTTAAACACTTCTACACGTCGCCAATTTATTTTTGATAATACAAATTACATTTTTTAATTGATAATGGGGCGGAAATATCGGTGCTTCCAGGGACAAAATTTCCTTTCACAAAACGTTCGTTAGATTTAATTCTTACTGCAGCTAAGGGTTCAACGATTTCAACGTATGGTAGAAAACTTTTAAACATCAATTTGGGTTTACGTCGAGAGTTTCTGTTTACGTTTTTGACAGCTGATATAGCGAAACCAATTATTGGTGCTGATTTTTTATCCAAATATGGTCTTTTAGTTGACATCAGATCAGAAGCGTAGTGAACTCATGCATATATCCAGAACACTTGGGACAGGTTGTGGAATAATCGAAAGCATACATGTCTCTTATTTTCTCACGTTCAACGTTACGATGGGAATTATTAATAAATGCTTTAATAAAACTTTCAAATGTGAATTCAAACGAAATTCGAGACTCTCTGTGAAGAAGCAATAGAAAAGCGAAGTATCTTTGTGATAAATGGGATATTGACATAGTAAAACGTGTAAGATGGCGCCGCAAAATACCCGGAGAATCGGCTGGAGATGGTGGTCTTTCCGCAGAATGTGAAATTTTTCGCGTCATGAAAAGTATTCTCGATCGTCTCCAACAAAAAATACGTACAAGACTTACACGACTAAATTACCTTCATTTTATATTTGGAGTTCTCTTAGAAGTTGGAAATTTGTTAACCAGGGATAATAACGACGAAATTGTAAGGACTTGGGTGAATTTTATAATACCCATTTCGATGGAACAGAACTTTTTATCGAAATATGGAGAAGATGTTTTTCCAAGCTTGACTATCTCAGTATTACTATTTTATTTTTATTACTAATGTATTATAATTATATTGTTATTAAATATGTATTTGAGTCTACTTATAGATGATATTTTCAGCCCATGATAAAAATATAGGAAGGTAAAACCATTCATTCTTATCGGCGGCCATAATATTTTTTTATTTTTAATTAAAATTTAAATTATATAAAATTTTTAAAGATTAAAAACAATTTTAAAATCTCTCTCAAAAAACTTTGTGAAAATGCCAAACAAAAGGATACAAATAAAAGTTTTAGCATATTTGACCTTTACAAAATGCCCGATAAAAAACAAAAATAAAATAGATCGAAAATTTGGTATGCATTTTTTTAGTTGGTTTTATAGTAATTTGTACAATTTAACCATGCATGGTCATATTTTGCTCATACCAGCATTTAGCTTACTTCCATCATTAGAGATGTTGCAGGTCTTCGCAGCTGGACGATTCACATAGTCCAACTGGGGAATATTAATTTGTGCAAGTTGAATTTTTCCGACACCTTTTTTCCCCCACTTTGGCGTTAAGTGGGATATCCCAATTTTGTTTTGATGACATGCAAAGAGCAGCACATATATATTTTCCTGTTTATCATCTACAGAACTAGGCGGCGTAGTCTTTTTCCCATCCGTCCATGTATGGTTCTTATTTTTGTTGTACAAACCCCTCGCCTGGGTTAATAGAACACTCAAGAAATTTAAAAAAAAATCCTCTAACGGAGGTCCAAGGAATCGAGCAGTTTCAATATGGCTTTAGCAAACAAAGTTGCTATTACAGATTTTTGTTCCACATTACAGACGAATACATGATTTGTGCTATACAACAGGCTGGGGCCATTCATAGAGATAGAAGTTGGGGCAGAGTAACGCGCGTATCCTTCGGAAGTATGCATTCTTCTTCGGTGATGTCTGCAAAGGCGGGAGCCTGAGTTTGAAGGAAATTACATACTCTACGTTCGTGTTGCTCTGGATCATACCAGATCTCGTCATAGGGCTTATGCAGATGTCTTCTTATCTACCTTGGAGGCGCAACTACATCAATAAATTGTCTTTTGGTATGCCTCGGTGCTCAGACGTCTTAAGAAGATATTCCGTGGCAATTCTAAGTGGGAAATTTGGCAGCCCTGCAACTTTCTCCGTTGCAGCGATTTGAGGATTTTGATGCATCTTTGTGCATTGTAGACAATTTCGGATGCATATATTGGAGCAGAGATTGTGTTCGAAAGTCACAACCAAAAGTTGTTGGGGTTCCACAGTGGTAACGTTATGCCATCGAAGTGGCTGTCCAGTTGTTGTGTTATGTGCAAGTTCCACGCCGCACAGTTGCGTCTTTTGAGTTTTTTCTTTGCAAAAATCATGAAGATATTTTAAAAATTTAAATGCAAATGAAAGCTAATTATTTGAAGTTTTATTGAAAGGTCAGAATGTAACAGATACAGGGTGCTTCAAAAAAATTCGTCACAGTCGAAAATTTTTAGAAAAAATGGAAAAACAAAATGTTTTTAGTAAAGAATAAAAAAAATAAATGAGATTTGTCTTATAATGACGTATTTAAGCATTAAATAAGATAAACTAATGATTTTGATAAGATAGCGTGGCACTGCCCACTTATGATGAAAATTTGTATCTAAGTAGTCACGTAATCAATAACTACCAAAATCGATAGACGTATTGTTTCTTTTAAATGACAATACTCTTATAAAACTCAAATGTCCGTTTTTGGTGCCACAATAACAAGGTGCTTCAAAATTCATCGTAAAATTTACATATTTTTCTTTTTTTTATTTACAAGCCAAATATGTATTTTATCAATAACTAAAAGTCTTTTAAAGTGGTTCAATGAAATTTTATTTGAGCTAAAGGTTAAACAGCTAAAAAGTTTGATCTTAGTAACCGCTTTACCAATTTGTACCAAACTCGATAGACGTATTGATTTCTATAAAAATTTAATACTCGTTTGAAGGCGAAATGCCTAAGTTTTAAAATAAGTTTGATAAACTTTAGGGAAATGCAATAACGAAAAGTATATATTTATAAATTACTAAATTAATTAATTCTTTTATTTGAAATAAAATATTAACTTGTACATAGATATCTTATTTTTCAATAAAGTAACAAAATTGATTAGTAAATCTCTTTTTCATTGTTGTGATAAGAAGTGAGAAACTATTTTATCTTAACATAGTCATCGTCACTGGAACATGTATCTAGCAAAGCAACCATTTCTGAGCTATACGCATCTGTAAATCTTTTTGTGTTCTTATATACCCTCATAGATGATATGACTGGATCAGAAGAGATAGCTAACATGTTGAAAAGGTCTTCGTTTTGTCTAACTCGTAATACTTTGCAGGTGTTCATACATCTATATCTTTTGTAGTCCTTGTTCTTAGATTCTTGAGCTTCTTCAGACAATTCTCCTAATGTTCACTGGTACTCTATTAAATCTTTTCCATATGCTAAAATTTATGTACCGTTGGTGTAAGTTTCTTCACAGGATACTTTTGATGCAGCAACTCTGTAGTTTTAGATGCATATTCTCCAAATTTGGGTCCAATAACTGGTTCATGGCAGTTTAAAATATTTAAAATTACTCCCAATCTTTTCACAATATCTCTATCAACTCCTGTTATGCGAGCAGTCACTTCATCGTTTTCAAAAAATCTTCTTGAGGAGTTACCATCATTTGTATTTCTGTATCATACTTTGGACAGTCAACTCTAAGGCTAATCTCTTTATAGAATGTATCCTGCATTATTTTTTTTTCTCCTGTTTTGTTTCTCCTTACATGTTGTATTGTCTTCGAAAATTCTCCTTGTTGTGGTAGTGTATAAGCCAGCTTCAAAACAAATTCCATACATCTTGTCCTAGCATGCAAAGGAGATATTCCATACTCATAATTTAGTTCGTCAGTTATTGAATCATCAATATTTTCAAAGTCCTTTTGGCTCTTCTTACAAATTGGACATTTCATTGTAGATGTCGTGTTTGTTATTAAGTTCAAAACACATTTCCATCGACCATTGTTAGAAGAAAATCATGCTTTATTGTAATGACATTCCCCTCTTCAATTTCAATTATTGTTGTTCTAATTTGGCAATTTGATTTTTTATATCACTCACTGTAGCTTTTATGACTTCCGAAGACTCCTTCTCGTATTTAAATAATATCGGGCGGCACATAATAGTTGATGACGGACGTGGATTTTTCCAATATTCTGAAGCTTCACCTTTTAGTCGTAATGGAACAATAGAAGCCATAAACATATTGCTATCTGTAATTGTTTCATCGTCTACATTTATTCTTTGTTTATATGCGCTTTGTCCTGGTGATCCATCACAGCCCCACTTAGTTATCAATGCTAACTCCTTTAGAAGTGATTTCAACTTTTCTTCAGTAAAACTTTGAAGGAGTCGTGTAGACGTATGATCCATTAGGTTTTGTAGCTCAATTTCAGCTGATACTTCGGTTATTTTGGGACTTAGAGGAACTGCTTCTTTCTTGGCTTGAGTAATTTTTTTGTATCCAGGTAAAATATCGGCATTACGTTGCAATAATGACTTACGCAATATAATATATTTTTTCTTCGTTAAACCGAGATCTATACACAGCGCCATGCTGTTTTTGATCCTCATCAGTCGCACTGGACTAGCTACCGCAACTGCTTCTGTTATATGAGCCTTCACGTTTTCTTCGCCTTTTTTCTTTTCTTGAAAGATGAGTCGTGGGCCATAGCTTTTGTGGTATCAGACAGCTTCCTTTTCCTTGTGTAGGTAGAACACTCTTCTATGGGTTTTGTTGGTCTCCCTCTAGTTGGATTGGTTGACGTGCTAGGCGTTTCTTCGTCCAAAAAAGTTTTGTCAGCTAGCCACTTTTCATGCTTACTTAGAAATTTTGAATTGTTACGATAGACGTCCTTCCATTTTCTTTCTATCATAATGTATTGTAAACCAATTTTTTCTTCCAGGCCTTCCTTTTCTTTAATGCTTGTTTCACTCGCTAATTCTCTCATAATAGCCTCAATGAAGTCCCGTCTTAACTTTGTAGATTTAAACACCGCAAATAGTTTCGAGTTTTCTAGATACATATTAGAATTGGGTTCGAGTGTATCTGACTAAATATTAAACTGTGAACTATATTTAAAAATACTATTCACTTTATTTAAGTAAACAGAATACTTAGTTCCTTAATATCGAAAAGACGAATGATAATGTGCATTGTATGATGAATAGCTTTATATAGCTACTCAAATTATTAAAATGAATTTCAGGTATACAATTCGTAACTAAACAAATGTATGTTCTTAACAAGTTCCAATAACAAAAACGACCTTACGGCCGTACTGAATTATATATACCTGCTCAGGCGCGTATTTATGCCCAAGGTTGTTTAACTTTATTTCATGTAAAAAGTGAAGTTGCAGCTGGACGCAAGTAGACTTTATGAATTTAGGTAACTGAATATTTCACAAATAACTACTGTAAACGTGTGGCATCTCGAAGGCAAATAATAACAACCCTGATAAAATCTTCAGCAACGCTATACATACAACCCTGCTTCGAACTTGAGGAGAACAGTCAAATAGTTAGTTGGTTCCGAGAGATTAAACAAACAAGCTGCAAAACTTAATAAATACATATATATTTTACATTAAACTAATATTCTCACATCATTCAATAACTCTGTTCAATAATTAATCACTATTTTTAAATGTATTATAATTAAACACGGTTTCGTTAATTCATTCCAAAATACGGTATTCCTGTCAGTTTCAGAAGCGGGCTCTGGATCGGTTCGGTTTTTTCTCTAATTGCAACGACGTAAAAGCAATAGGAAAAATAACGTGTATCACCGGCAGGATTGCGGAAGGAAAACGCATTTTTCATAAACTTTGATTGGTTTTGAGAAAAACGAGAAACGCATACGTTCATACATACATTTAATAAGCGCAACGCATAACGTGTTGAAAATGAGTGAGAAGGTTAAAATTACAAACTTGAAAGTGGAACAATTGAAGGGTATTTTGGCACAAAATAATTTGCCCACAAGGGGAACTAAAGCGGAACTCATTCAACGCTTAATTGAGTTTTTGGGTACGGACGAAATTATTGAAGTTGATGTGCCAATAAGCGAAAATGAGTCAGTGCAGGAACAGTTGGACCAAGTACGTTCTATGATGACTACAATGATGGATGCTATTGCATCAGTACAGACGCCTGTTGCGCAGCAGCAGAGAACAGCCATACAAACACCAGTACAAGAAACGCCGACGACGACGCAACAAGTAACAGCTTCTATTTCCCAATTAGAAGGTGGACGTTTGTACGAGCGAGAAAGAAAGCGAACGGCTTCGGTTAAGGAAATTGCAGAAACTCTACCAGAATTCGATCCATATGCAGAAGATTCGGTTAGCGTTGAACAATTTATTAATCGTGTTGATAATTCGTTAAATGCATATAACTGGGATGAAAAGTGTATAATGTTGGCAGTTTACAGCAAAATGCGTGGTGTAGCAAAAATGTGGTTAGACTCATTGCCAATGTTATGTTCTAATTGGAATGAATTTGCCAATGCTTAAAAGAAGAATTCAGTCACGAAATGAATGGAGCAGACATACATTTTAAAATGTGTAATGCCAGTAGGAAACATGACGACAGTGTTACTGATTATTGTTTTCGTATTTGTATGTTGGGTCGACGATACAAGTTAAGTGATGCTGCTATCGTTAAATATACGCGTGAAGGACTTAAACATCGTGAACAACAAATGGCTATTGCTCCGTTGAAATTCGATTCGGTTAAACATTTACGCGAAACTATTGAAAAACTATGTGGTAAATTCAAAATCTCAAAATAATAAGGTGAATATGCAAAATGAGCTGAAGCAAAAGTTTGAATTGAAAAACAATAAGTCAAGTGCTAGCGATAAAGCAGATAAAAAACCGGTTGTGTGTTATAATTGCTCTGAGAAAGGTCATATCTCTAGTCAGTGTTCGAAACCACAAAACAACGTTGTGTAGATTGCAACAAAGTACATGGCCGAGGTGAAGCTAGGAACTGTGGCAAGAAAAATGTAAATGTACAACGTGCAGAAATTAATGAATTTGAGGAAAACTTTTTGAAATCCGTTATCGTGAATGGACAAAAATTTATTGCTTTTCTAGACACAGGTAGTCAGTGCCACATGGTTCGTAAATCGGTTGCAAATAAATTGCAAAACAGTCGTGAAAGCTGTAAAATTTCAATTAATGGAATTTGTGGTGGTACGCAAATCGCAAATGAAAAAATTAAATTTAAAATACAAATTGATGAACTAGAACGCGAAATAGTTGCACACGTGGTAGATGACGAATTAATAAATGCTGATTTTTTTCTTGGTCAAGACATTTTCAAGAATACAAGTGTAAGTGCTTGCAACGGTAATTTCATATTTGGCAGAAATATTGAAAAACGATCGGTTTATAAAAATCTCTATGAAAAAAACGATATTAAATGTAGTAGTGATGATGATCAATTTAGTCAACGAATATCGTGATGTTTTTGCAAGTGACTTGAATGAAATTGGAAAAACAAATGCCATTGAAATGCAAATCGAATTGGATACAGATGTTCCTGTAGCACAAACACCATATAGAATTCCGGAACCGAAAAAGGCAATCGTAAGTAAAATATTAGAAGATCTTTTTGAAAACGATATTATTGAAAGATCAGATTCAGTTTATGCTAGTCCAATAACGATGGTGAAAAAGAAAGACGGTACAGACGGAATGTGTGTTGACTATCGTAAAATTAACGCCCATATGAAAAAAGAAAATTTTCCTATGCCTAACATTGAAAAAACGTTACAAGAAATTTTCCATTTTAAATATTATACGACACTCGATTTAAATTCGGGCTATTATCAGGTTCCAATAGCTCGCGAAAGTCAGAAATATACAGCGTTCATTACAACTGACGGTCTATATCAATTTAAGTGTATGCCATTCGGGCTTAAGAATGCGCCGGCTGTTTTTCAGAGGCTCATGGCGAAAATTAAAGACAAAGTTAAATCATCAGATATGACAAACTACATGGATGATATTTTGGTAGGGAGTGATACAATTGATGAGATGATCGAGAAATTAAAGCGTATTTTTCAAGCGATGCGAGATCTAAATCTAACGCTAAATGTTAAGAAATGCGAATTTTTTACAACAAAAGTAGAATTTTTGGGACATGGTCTTGGTTCTCGTGGTATTAAACCAGGGTCAAAAAACTCCATGTAATGTTCATGAGGTACGTCAGTTTTTAGGCCTTAGTGGGTATTTCCGACGATTTGTCCCAGGATACGCTATTTTGTCCGAACCATTAAGAAAACTTCTACGAAAAGAACAAAAATTTCAATGGACAGAAGAACAACAGACAGCTTTTCAGAGACTTAAAGACGTATTGTCTTCACAACCTGTCATGGTTTCATACGACGCTAATGATGAGCACGAAATTCACACAGACGCCAGCTCAGTTGGTTTAGCAGCCGTACTTTTGCAACAAGAAGGTCATAGCTTCAAACCCGTTCTCTATTACAGCAGATCAACAAACGACAATGAAAACAAGTAAGGAAGGCTAAGTTCGGGTGTAACCGAACATAACATACTCAGTTGAGAGCTATGGAGACAAAATAAGGAAAATCAATCTGGGTAACCATGGAATGTGGTTGTATAACATGTGTATCAAATGAAAGGTATTAAGAGTATTTTAAGAGAGAGTAGGCCATAGTTCTATGGATGAACGCCATTTAGGGATATCGCCATAAAGGTAGACCAGGGCTGACTCTAGAATTTGTTTGTACGATATGGGTATCAAATGAAAGGTGTTACTGAGCATTTTAAGAGGGAGTGGGCCTTAGGTCTATCGGTGGACGCCTTTTCGAGATGTCCCCATTAAGGTGGATCAGGGGTGATTCTATAATGTGTTGTACGATATGGGTATCAAATGAAAGCTGTTAATGAGTATTTTGAAAAGGAGTGATCCTTAGTTCCATAGGTGGACGCCGTTTCGAGATATCGCCATAAAGGTGGACCAGGGGTGTCTCTAGAATGTGTTTGTACGATATGGGAATCAAATGAAAGGTGTTACTGAGCATTTTAAGAGGGAGTGGGCATTAGGTCTATAGGTGGACGCCTTTTCGAGATATCGCCATTAGGGTGGGCCAGGGGTGACTCTAGAATGTTTGTACGGTATGGGTATCAAACGAAAGGTGTTACTGAGCATTTTAAGAGGGAGTGGGCATGAGGTCTATAGGTGGACGCCTTTTCGAGATATCGTCATTAGGGTGGGCCAGGGGTGACTCTAGAATGTGTTTGTACGATATGTGCATCAAACGAAAGGTGTTACTGAGCATTTTAAGAGGGAGTGGGCATTAGGTCTATAGGTGGACGCCCTTTCGAGATATCGCCATTAGGGTGGGCCAGGGGTGACTCTAGAATGTTTGTACGATATGGGTATCAAACGAAAGGTGTTACTGAGCATTTTAAGAGGGAGTGGGCATTAGGTCTATAGGTGGACGCCTTTTCGAGATATCGCCATTAGGGTGGGCCAGGGGTGACTCTAGAATGTGTTTGTACGATATGGGTATCAAATGAAAGGTGGTAAGGAGTATTTTAAAAGGGAGTAATCCTTAGTTCTATAGGTGGACGCCTTTTCGAGATATCGCCATAAAGGTGGACCAAGGGTGACTCTAGAATGTTTGTACGATATGGGTATCAAACGAAAGGTGTTACTGAGCATTTTAAGAGGGAATGGGCATTAGGTCTATAGGTGGACGCCTTTTCGAGATATCGCCATTAGGGTGGGCCAGGGTGACTCTAGAATGTGTTTGTACGATATGGGTATCAAATGAAAGGTGGTAATGAGTATTTTAAAAGGGAGTAATCCTTAGTTCTATAGGTGGACGCCTTTTCGAGATATCGCCATAAAGCTGGACCAAGGGTGACTCTAGAATGTTTGTACGGTATGGGTATCAAACGAAAGGTGTTACTGAGCATTTTAAGAGGGAGTGGGCATTAGGTCTATAGGTGGACGCCTTTTCGAGATATCGCCATTAGGGTGGGCCAGGGTGACTCTAGAATGTGTTTGTACGATATGGGTATCAAATGAAAGGTGGTAATGAGTATTTTAAAAGGGAGTAATCCTTAGTTCTATAGGTGGACGCCTTTTCGAGATATCGCCATTAGGGTGGGCCAGGTGTGACTCTAGAATGTTTGTACGATATGGGTATCAAACGAAAGGTGTTACTGAGCATTTTAAGAGGGAGTGGGCATTAGGTCTATAGGTGGACGCCTTTTCGAGATATCGCCATTAGGGTGGGACAGGGGTGACTCTAGAATGTTTGTACGATATGGGTATCAAACGAAAGGTGTTACTGAGCATTTTAAGAGGGAGTGGACATTAGGTCTATAGGTGGACGCCTTTTCGAGATATCGCCATTAGGGTGGGCCAGGGGTGACTCTAGAATGTTTGTACGATATGGGTATCAAACGAAAGGTGTTACTGAGCATTTTAAGAGGGAGTGGACATTAGGTCTATAGGTGGACGCCTTTCGAGATATCGCCATTAGGGTGGGCCAGGGTGACTCTAGAATGTGTTTGTACGATATGGGTATCAAATGAAAGGTGGTAATGAGTATTTTAAAAGGGAGTAATCCTTAGTTCTATAGGTGGACGCCTTTTCGAAATATCGCCATTAGGGTGGGCCAGGTGTGACTCTAGAATGTTTGTACGATATGGGTATCAAACGAAAGCTGTTACTGAGCATTTTAAGAGGGAGTGGGCATTAGGTCTATAGGTGGACGCCTTTTCGAGATATCGCCATTAGGGTGGGCCAGGGGTGACTCTAGAATGTTTGTACGATATGGGTATCAAACGAAAGGTGTTACTGAGCATTTTAAGAGGGAGTGGACACTAGGTCTATAGGTGGACGCCTTTTCGAGATATCGCCATTAGGGTGGGCCAGGGGTGACTCTAGAATGTTTGTACGATATGGGTATCAAACGAAAGGTGTTACTGAGCATTTTAAGAGGGAGGGGGCATTAGGTCTGTAGGTGGACGCCTTTTCGAGATATCGCCATTAGGGTGGGACAGGGGTGACTCTGGTATGTTTTTGTACGATATGGATATCAAATTAAAGGTATTAATGAGGGTTTTAAAAGCGAGTGGCCCTTAGATGTATATGTGAAGGCGTTCTCGCGATATCGACCAAAATGTGGACCAGGTGATCCAGAAAATCATCTGTCGGGTACTGCTAATTTATTTATATATGCAATACCACTAACAGTATTCCTGCCAAGATTCCAAGGGCTGTTGATTTCGCCTTGTAGAACTTTTTCATTTTCTTCTACTTAATATGGTAGGTGTCACACCCATTTTACAAAGGTTTTTCCAAAGTTATATTTTGCGTCAATAAACCAATCCAGTTACCATGTTTCATCCCTTTTTTCGTGTTTGGTATAGAATTATGGCATTTTTTTCATTTTTCGTAATTTTCGATATCGATAAAGTGGGCGTGGTTATGGTCAGATTTCGCCCATTTTTTATACCAAGAAAAAGTGAGCTCAGGTAAGTACGTGGGCTAAGTTTAGTAAAGATATATCGGATTTTGCTCAAGTTATTGTGTTAATGGCCGAGCGGAAGGACAGACGGTGGACTGTGTATAAAAACTGGGCGTGGCTTCCACCGATTTCGCCCATTTTCACAGAGAACAGTTACCGTCATAGAATCTATGCTCCTACCAAATTTGAGAAGGATTGGTAAATTTTTGTTCGACTTATGGCAATAAAAGTATTCTAGACAAACTAAATGAAAATGGGCGGAGCCACGCCCATTTTGAAATTTTCTTTTATTTTTGTATTATGTTGCATCATATCATTACTGGAGTTGAATTTTGACTTAATTTACTTATATACAGTAAAGATATTAAATTTTTTGTTAAAATTTGAATTTTTAAAAATTTTTTTTTAAAAGTGGGCGTGTTCTTCATCCAATTTTACTAATTTTTATTTAGCACATATAGAGTAATAGTAGTAACGTTCCTGCCAAATTTCATCATGATATCTTCAACGACTGCCAAATTACAGCTTGCAAAACTTTTAAATTACCTTCTTGTAAAAGTGGGCGGTGCCACGCCCATTGTCCAAAATCTTACTAATTTTCTATTCTGCGTCATAAGTTCAACCCATCTACCAAGTTTCGTCGCTTTATCTGTCTTTTGTAATGAGTTATCGCACTTTTTCGGTTTTTCGAAATTTTCGATATCGAAAAAGTGGGCGTGGTTATAGTCCGATATCGTTCATTTTAAATAGCGATCTGAGATGAGTGCTCAGGAACCTACATACCAAATTTCATCAAGATACCTCAAAATTTACTCAAGTTATCGTGTTAACGGACGGACGGACGGACATGGCTCAATCAAATTTTTTTTCGATCCTGATTATTTTGATATATGGAAGTCTATATCTATCTCGATTCCTTTATATATGTACAACCAACCGTTATCCAATCAAACTTAATATACTCTGTGAGCTCTGCTCAACTGAGTATAAAAAGTATCATAGCTACGAGTTGGAGACGCTTGCAATTGTAGAAGCTCTTGAACGTATGAGGTATTATGTTTACGGAAAGCGAGTAAAGGTAGTAACAGACTGTAATGCCATTAGTACAGTACGCGAACTCATACCACGAATTGCGAGAAGGTGGTTAAAGGTACAAGACTATGACATCGTTATTGAACATCGATCTGGACGGCGAATGGAACATGTAGATGCGCTTAGTCGTGCACCAGTTGAAGACGCGCGTGATGTTGATACCGCATTCTTACGTATATTGAAGACGGATATAACAACCGACGATTGGCTTTTCGCAATGCAATTGAACGATGAAGATATCAAACAAATAATAGAAAATGTCAACAGAAACGATTCTTCAGCGAAAGAGTATTGTGTCGAAAAAAATCGATTGTATCGTATTTTTCATGACAAGAAACTTTGGGTTGTTCCTAAATCACTTCGTTATCGTGTTGTACGTGACTGTCATGACAAGGCTGGACATTTGAGCGTAGATAAGACTATCGACCGTATTCAAAACTTTCTTTGGTTTCGAAATTTTGTTAAGGCGTATATAAAATCTTGCGTTGAATGTGCCTACAATAAAATACCTAGTGGAAAAATAGGGGCAGTATATAATTTTAATGAAATGGAACCGATACCATTTAAAACGATCCATTTAGATCATCTTGGTCCTTTTCCAAAAAGTTCACGTCGAAACGAACACATATTGGTTTTAGTTGACTCATTTACTAAGTTTACAATAGTTCGTGCTGTTAAGAGTACTGCAACTAAACATGTGATCGCGGTTCTCGACGAAGTCATCAGCTACATCGGAGTTCCTTATCGTTTTGTAACAGACCGCGGAACGTCATTCACTTCTAAAGAGTTTGCTAAATACTGCAACGATTACGATATTAAACATATGCAAAATGCAGTTCGTACAGCTCGTGCGGACGGTCACGCTGCACGCGTTAACAGAACATTGCTTAGCATGTTACGCACTATGACTCAAACTGATAAGAAATGGGACGAAAAGCTACCCAATATTCAATGGGTTTTTAACACAACACGTAACCAGACAACAGGACAGACTCCATACGAGTTGTTGTATTCATTTAGACCTCGAGATATCCTCAAAAATAAGTTAACAACGATTTTACATGACGACGAATCGCAAAGCACCGTCGACATCAATGATCTTCGACAATTAGTAGCAAAACGAGTTACACAACGGCAAAAGGCTAAGATACGTTTTGATCAAAAACATGCAACCCCAACAAAATATAATGTCAACGATTTGGTATTAGCCGAAAACGAAGCAGCGAGCACAGGTGAATCCCGGAAACTAGAGCCCCGTTACAAAGGTCCTTTTATCATAAGTAAGGTCCTTGATCGAGATCGGTACGTTATCACTGATCTACCAGATTCTTCGCGAAAGAAACGCCATTACACATCAGTATATTCTTCAGATAAACTTCGACCGTGGTGTAATATTTCCGCTCTCGACGAACAAATGTACGATATTGGCGACGATCCCGATAAAGAACTCGACAGCGAGGGCGCTGGTATAGTCAGGAGAGGCCGACTGTAAACGTGTGGCATCTCGAAGGCAAACGCCATACATACAACCCTGCTTCGAACTTGAGGAGAACAGTCAAATAGTTAGTTGGTTCCGAGAGATTAAACAAACAAGCTGCAAAACTTAATAAATACATATATATTTTCCATTAAACTAATATTCTCACATCATTTATTAACTCTGTTCAATAATTAATTACTATTATTAAATGTATTATAATTAAACACGGTTTCGTTAATTCATTACAAAATACGGTATTCCTGACACTACTGTTAATTTGACGGAGCACATATTTTAAAATTTTTTTTTCCATCAAAGTTTTAAAAAGGGCCTAAAAATAGGCATTTCGAAAAACAGGTATATCAACCAACTATTACCAAAAAAAAACAATTTTTTTTTGTTTCAATCCTAAATTAAATTATCTTTAATTGCTATACAAGAAAACGACACCCGGCCACCTTATTTACTCACAAAACTATTTTAAATACAACGAAAAAGAAGACAAATTTCAAATTTTTCCCAATGTTGAAAATTGGTCAACTTTGAGCGGCTCTACCTGGTAAAATATAACCTGACTACGCCACTGCATCAGATGTAAACGTTTGATTGACCCAGTGACAAATCTTTCAGTTAATACAATTTCATGCGCTTGTAATATTTCGCTTCCAAAAATTTTTGTTGTTGGTAACAAATATACTAAGTTATTAAGAGTTTCCTTCACTATTTGCTGAACCAGATTATTTGCAAGCAGTTAAACATTCAACAGTTCATAGGCTACTTACTGAAGGAAATCTTCCATACTATAAACCAAGGCGTTTAGATCCTATTAAATTCAAAGTAGCCAAAACAGAGTTAGATTTTTTTGTAAATTCATCTGTGGCATCTCCACTCCATCTTGTACCTAAAAAGGAATTAAACGACTGGCGTCCTTGTGGTGATTTTCAAACAATAAATATTGTTACTTTGCCAAACCATTACCCTTTGCCTCATGTTCATGATTTCAACACGAATCTTAGAATAAGACCATATTTTCGAAATTAGATTTGGTAAGAGCTTATCACCAAATTCCAATGGCAGAAGAGGATATCTATAAAACTGCCATTACTACACCTTTTGGTATGTTTGAATGTGTACGAATGCCTTTCGGTCTTAGAAATTCGGCACAAACTTTTCAAAGATTCATTAATGAAGTAGTCCATGGTTTAGATTTTGTTTTTACATATAACGATGATCTCTTAGTCGCGAGCGAAAACGAGGAACAACATTTTGAAGATCTTCGAGTACTTTTTCAACGTCTTACAGAGTACGGTTTGAATACTAAACCAAGCAAATGTACTTTTGGCGTTTCTAAGGTTATTTTTTTAGGACATAACATCTCTGCAACAAGAATAAGACCTTCAGAGGAAAAAGTGACAGCAATTCGTAATTTTGAATGCCCAAAATCTATTAAACAAGCTCAAAAGTTTATTGGAAGGTAAATTATTACCACCGATATATACAAAATTAGCAGAGTTTACGTCAGTTATCTATGATTTAATAAATCGGACAAGTAAGAAACGAGACAAGACTTTAATTTGGGACGACACATCTAGTAAAACCTTCGAATGCATTAAATACAGATTTGCATCTACGATATTGTTAAATCGTTTTAACAAAGATGCAAAACTTTGTTTAAACGTAGATGCATCTAATACGGCAATTGGTGGTGTCATACATCAAACATTTAATGGTAAATCAGAACCACTTGAATTTTTTTCCAAGAAACTGTCTACATCCGAAATTAAATATAGTGCATTTGACAGGGAACTATTAGCTATTTACTTGAATATAAAACATTTTCATGAAGTGTATAATTGGGCCAAATTTCTTTTAACTTATTTTGTTGCATAGAGAGCTGCTTCGGCCGTTTTTTGGTAATAAAACAAAAATTTATTGTTTTTTCATACCTACGCGTTTCGACGCGACAGCGCCAGCCTCTGGGTATTCTGTTTTTATTAACAATAAACATGAAAATAGCAATTAGTTATAAACACACTTAATAATTTTCTCTCAATATAATATTTTTTCATTGCGTGTTGACCTACCATGTAATGGTATTTGCAAAAATATATAGCTAAATCGGTAAGTTTCTCCTTACTTTGTACATGATTTTCTAACATCCACAAAAACATGAATACATATAACATTTCTAGCACGAGTACATTAAACATTAATTTAAAAATATATAACAGTTCTTTTCCCTTTTGATTGTCAAGTTTATTAATTTTATTTTATCGCCGCAGTATATGCACTATTTGTGTTGTTTATATCTTCACAACACAAATAGTGCATATACTGCGGTGTGTCGACTGGAAACCTAACGTATACAACAACAGCTTAGAAACGTCAAAAACTTCAAAGAAGATATAAACAACACAAATAGTGCATATACTGCGGTGATAAAATAAAATAATAAACTTCACAATCAAAAGGGAAAAGAACTGTGATATATTTTTAAATTAATGTTTAATGTACTGGTGTTAGAAATGTTATATGTATTAATGTTTTTGTGATACATTATCTCGTGCGTTTGAAGTAGATGCAATTAAAACTTCAGAACTAAATTTCAAAATTTGCAAAGTGCACAACAATAAGACAGTGAGCTTAATTCAATTATATCCCAGCAAACATTTTAAAATCTTAAATTAATCAAAATTCCTCTTCTAAACTTTAATATATGGTGTGAAGCGTCAGGAGAAAATCCTTGACCTTTTCTTCCAATTAATTTACGCAAAATTGATTTGATATGTTACATGGTATATCACATCCTGGAACTAGAGCCAGACGCCGTTTGATAGTTAAGAAATACGTTTGGCCAAATATGAACAAAGAAATAAACACTTGGTCAAAAGAATGTATAAGTTGCCAAAAATCAAAAATCTATCGCCTCACGAAATCTCCTGTTAATAAAATTCCAATTCCAAAAAACAAGATTCGAACCCATTAATTTAGATGTTGTAAGACCTCTGCCCATTTTAACAATTATGATAAGTTTACACGTTGACCAGAGGCATACGCTATAAGAGACATCACTGCATCTACGATTTCAAATATATTTGTAAATGAATATATCCCTGCCAAAATCGTTGGATCATGTGGTCCACTGGAGTACTTACCATTATACTCCACTGTAATGCAGCAATGGACCATCTCATGTTTCTACACGAACATGTTGTAAGCCGATCATTGCTCGTTTTTAACGATTGTAATCACTACACGATGTTTATTGGACTGTGGGTACTCCATGGAGTACTCTGATGTTATGCGGAGCTGGAGTATATGGTCCAATCCTAGGACATCGTAATGTTAATTGGACCATATTTTTTGTATGAATTGCTGTTAATTTTGGAGTACTCGGTTGGTCCATAGCGAGTAATCCATACATGCATGCATGGAGTACTCGCGATTTTTGCAGGGCGTGGCATAGCCAGGTATCAAACGAATATTGGCGTGTGTAATTAATCTGATAGTTGTATTGCTGATATCCACGGTGTGAAATATTTCCGTAGGGTTGTTATTAAAAATTTCAAAATCCTCTAGCGTTGTTATGTATATGGCACTCAAAAACTCTGTGAAAAAATTGTGTTTGGCCGCAAATAGATGTACTATGATTGCGACCTGTAATTTTATGGAGATGGGCAGCATCATAGGTTCAACCTACAATGATGCTGTTAAGTATTTTAATATGCAGAGCTGATAAGGTGAATTTTTTTAACTATGGGTTGACTTGGGTGTGTTGGAAAATGTAGTCTAAAGTGTTAGGATTATTGTTGTAGAAGCTTTTTGAAATCTAGTAACCAATCTTCAAATATTTGATTTAATGTGTTTTAAGGCTTCATCAATAGTCAAACGTCCATAACACTATCACAAGAAGTAGCTTCTTTCGCAAGATGGTCCGCATGCTCATTACCTAAGATTCTAGAATTATGTTAATGATGTTGTCTATGTCTACAACACATGAATTTTTGGTTCAAGAAGAACACACGATACATACTATCAATGAAATTGCAATTTTATTGTAGTTTAGAGTAACGGCTATCTCTAGAGTGTGTCTAATGACATAAGTTCGGCAAAGGTGGAAGAAGTCTTTCTTATTGTTAAGAGAAATTGAAAATTTCGCCTCCTTTATTATTTATAGACGCACCTATAAAGAAGATTTTATGGCTGTCGTGTAAACATTTAATAAGCATTTGAGTGTAATACTGTTTTCACACAGGCGGCTTATTGAATAATAAAGGCAGTTGTCTACATTAAGACGCTTATTGAGCTCAATCTTCCCTACAAAATTCGAATCTATAATTATTTCATTAGTGACTAATCGAATGCCTAATGAAGTCAAAAGCACAATGCAACTCTGTTGGGAGCGTTCAGTTTCTTAGTTTTTGGTGTGCTCAGTGCTTAAAAATGTCATTTGTCAAAGTAAATGTCATTGTCTGTCATATAGCGTTTGTCATTTTATTCGCTTGACATTTCATCCTTCATACTAACCGAGCAGTTACTTCTGTGTGAAAGCAAAAAATTTACGATTTCATTAGAAGGTGAAATGAGATCATTAAGTTTCTGTGTGAAAACAGTATAAATCCCTTTAATGGCTTCTGGAGGTATATTACTTTTCGTGTCATGGGTGAGTCATACGCAAATTGGGAGACTGAACATAGCTATTCACTTCACTCAATCTTCCAAAGGCAACTTTGAACTCAGAGAACATTTTTCCATAGTTAGTATTAATATTTGAATGGTTATATAGTACATCTTTGAATGATCTATAGTGACATACAACTTTTGTAACTTCTTGGCGGTTAACCACTTAGCTCTACTCTCTTGGGGGAGCTAATTAGCTAACGCATACGTTAGAGGAATGGGTGTAGACGGAGTCAAACCAAGTTATTATGATAAATTTTAATTTTTGCATTTTTGGACAGGTCTATGTTGAAGCTGTACAGTATTCGATTTTAGATCTAACAAGTGATCTATAAAATTTAAGGGAAACTTAAAGGCACATCCAGCCTTGATGGTGGTAAAGAATTTAAATAGATTCACATTTTTGTGCGATGCTCTTTTACGTTTTTGTAATGTTCACTGACCGTCAGAGATGAATTAATTGCTCTGCCTAGAAATCGAAGAGCCATGACTTCATGTTTGAGATTATTTTGAGTAAAAATTAATTGTTTGAATTATTTGATAAAGGATTCCATCGACAGGTTGAAAACGTGTGTTAGGTATTTTATTCCCACAGCGCCAAGGTGTTTTAGCATTGACATACCTATTCCGTCTGGGCCTATTGACTGGGAGGGCTCGGCCTTGTGGATGGCTGCTTCAACCTCTGTGGGAGTGATGGTAATGGGTGGCACGTCGTGTTTATGTTTATGAGCTCACCTGTTAGCACGAATGCATTATAACTTACTTACTTAACTGGCGCTTAACCGTTTAAAACGGTTATGGCCGTCCAACAAGGCGCGCCAGTCGCTCCTTCTCTCTGCCAATCGGCGACAATTGGTCACACCAAGGGAGTTTAAATCGTTTTCCTGGTCCTTCCAACGAAGTGGGGGCCGCCCTCTACCTCTGCTTCCATAGGCGGTTCCGATAGAAAAACTTTCTTGGCCGGAGCGTCATCTCTCATTCGCATAACATGGCCTAGCCAGCGCAGCCGCTGTGTTTTATTTCGCTGGACTATGTTGATATCTGCGTATAACTCGTACAGCTCATCGTTGAATCTTTTTCGGTACTCGCCATCTCCATCGCGTAGAGGTCCATAAATCTTTCGAAGAACTTTTCTTTCGAACACTCCCAGAGCCGCTTCATCTGCTGTTGTCATGGTCCATGCTTCTGCACCATATAGCAGTACGGGTACGATAAGTGACTTGTAGAGTATGATTTTCGTTTGGCCGAGAGAGGACTTTACTTTGCAATTGCCTACCTAGTCCAAAGAAGCATTTATTGGCAAGAGTGATTCTTTGCTGATCTGATGTTGTTGCTAGTGTTGATACTGGTTCCCAAATAAACGAAGTATTTTACTATTTCGAAATTATGGCTGCCACCAGTCCAGAAGGCATCTCAAACACTAGGCGTACCACAAGGTGCAGTGCTTGGTACTCTTCTGTTCTTAATATATATTAATGATATGGAAAATATAATACAAGGAGTTAAAATCTGTCAATTTGCAGATGATACACTACTATATACTACCGGAAATTCATGTCAGGAGTGTATTGCTAGGTTGAACTATAACTTAAAATTTATCTATAACTATATTAGTATGAACAACCTAAAACTCAACGTTAAAAAAACGAAAGCAATTGTAATCAACGGCGAATCGGAAGATAAAGATATTTAATGTAATGATCAAGCCACAATTTGAATACTGTTCGACCATTTTA
>JARSSU010045006.1:0-12312 GCA_029619165.1 Eurosta solidaginis | reverse complement strand
TTAATTTCGTAAACTAAAAACTAAACCATTAACTATGCACAGCAGCTACCGCACCTTGTTTATATGGGACTGCAAAAATCCCATAAAGCCAGAATGTCCCTTACGTCCCGAGTTTGTCTCGTCCATTCAATGTTCCATGTTAGCACTCGTCCAAATACATAGAAACAATCTCATGCGTTGATTCCACACGAATAAACATTAAAAACTCGTTGATAAAAAGAAGACTGCAAAATTTAATATACGTGATGAGAATTGTTAGTGTCGTTGATTTCGTTCGTTATCACTAATATACCAACAAATAGGCCCTCCACACAAGAACATAATGCCAAATAAATGGGAGAAACTAAAGAAGATATCGAATATACATAACAAACGAAATAGATTACATGTAAACATGGGTTAGAGTTCTGCTTAAAAGACAAACAACTACTTCCGGCACAACAAATAACATGATATACAACAAAACATATGGAATGCGCCTAATTATGGGCAACCCCCCTTTCGCCCAACTCACATTGCCGATTATAATAATGGACGACGCGCTTTTCTACACATTTTATTGAATTACAAACAAAAACACATATAATACAAATAAAGTTCTAGTTAAATTATGTAGAGTATTTTCGCCACAAATTAATATTAGATTGTTTTAATAAATACCATAATCGACCTAAAGTTTACGATTCGAAAAAAGCACGATCGAGATCGTAAACGACCATCCCCACGTATATCATCACCTTACGTATGCCACCGACACCCCCAGGTGCCCCTTCGCCCACTCTTTATTGATTATTGAAAAGAGGGACGTATACACAGGTCTAAATATATACAACTAGATACTTGGTATTTGGTACTCGAATTCCACCCAACCTCTCTTGGGCGCCTCATCAACTTTATTATCCTTCACAGTTTTCAAATATCCTAAAAAAATACGGAGATCTGACAGAACTTTATAGACAAAATATCTATATATTTCATGTCCGCATTCACAAAAGTTTTTCATTGTACGGCATAATATTAGGAAAACTTAAATTGGACGTAGTTAAATATAGAATAATTATTCCGGATTTAACCAATCATATCAAATTGTTAACCTATATACAGACAATCAAATATGGAAATAGTAAATATAACCCAAATAAAATCAAGTCTTTCGAGTTACAAATATAACCCTAGACAAAGCGATACTTCAGTCTGCCATCAGTACATTTTACATATTTTGAGGTCTCAACAGAAAATTGGCACACTATGACTTGATAAAAACTATTACAAAACACAAACACTTAAACATGTAGCATACAGTGTCCGAACCTTGTCAATTGGCAACGTGCTTTACATAAACAAAAAAACACCGCCATAGATCTCTCAACAACGTTTCTCTTAGGTCAATGTAGTTTACGAAATACCTCTTAAATGTAAGGATTTGAAAGAAGATAGCTGTAATAAGGTCTATATTTGGGTCCTACAAAGCGGGCGCTCGGCTACGCGGGTTAGGCTTGAGCCACGAATACGATACTACGTAAACGAAAAACAAAAGCACAGCTTTTGGCAACAGCATTGCAATATAGAAAATAAACCTCCACAGCCTGATTTGAATAACATAAAAAACAATAAGACACCGGAATAGAGAGTAGGAAACAAATAGTCGAGTATTAAACCTTCAGAAAGCCTGAAAGAATTAGAATTTGCGAAACAAAGAGAAACACAATAAACAAAGAAAGAAGGTATCAGACGAGATATATCGCCGCCATTCGCGTGCGTACCTATTATGTTTGTTAATTTTGAGTTTGTAGTATGACATAGTATTACCGCATGTCCAGATGGTAAGTCGATGTTTCCTATGCAATTAAGTCATTTACAACAATTTTTAATGTATTAAATGTTTTTTAAATGTTAAATGTTTAGTGAAACAATATATTGTTGTTTCGTTTTCAATTCCATATTGTGGTAAGTGAATGGAAATATACTTTTGTACAATACCATATTATATTATATGTTTCAATACTTAGTAAAATTTAATTCGGATAAGTATACTGATGTGTTTCTTTGTGTTTTTGCTTTATTAACATAAAATTTACGTTTTTAGTGTTCACGGCATCCTGCAGATGCCAGGAAATAATTTGGCGAAACGTCGAGCTAGATAAGGTGGAATAATCTTTGTTTTATTGGAACAATCCCACAACAACAATAGATCTGCCTAGCTTAAAATTATACATTAAATATAGCACCTAGATCGGCAGGAAATTGAATAATTATTATCACGGGAAGCCCTGCCTTTATTTAGGCTAAGTCAATCAAAGATTCTACTATACTACCTATCATAATTTACAAAACAAATGAAATGACCAAACATCGCTAGCCGAAACATGAAGTTAACTTAATATACAACCACATGAAACTTATGAATATATGAGGTGAACAAATTTTGTATGAATCTTACGCATTTTTAGTAAACAGAAAATTAAGCCTTTCGAACAAAACAGAAACATCTTAAATTTTTGTTCTGTAAGAATTGCAAAAAGGTACCGAGCTTATTCCGCAAACATCTATGCCAACACATTAGGAATAGTTATTAATAGGTTTACACAAAAGTCAGGTTAAGCAATAATAACAGCAACTAAATCAGAACAAAACCAAACACAATCTTCTTAAAAATACTTAACATTGATGCTTAACACACTAACAAAATTATGAAAATAAAAATAACCAACCGAAAGATTACATATAACCATCACTTCAACATTATCAAATACGTTAAAGCTTCCTTAGGAGCGAGATATTTAATTCAGTCATAGTCAAAGCAAAAACGTTTCTATCAGGCAAAAAGATTACTGAGTAAGAGACTAATCAGAGGCGCTACAAAAATGCACTATAGAGGACTAACCAACTTTAGCGCAACGAGCAGATAGCACGCAAAAATCGGATGATAGCACATTAACAGAGATTCTCATGGTTCATTGGTTGTTGCATACACTATACGAAATACTAGATGTTATCCTGCGTAAGATTGATGACTGACTTTATCTGATGTTGATTAACCAACCTAATTCTTCTTACGCAGGCTCTATCAGTCCCCTAAAACAATACAATTAATTTCTCTGCTATCCTGTACTAAAAACCAATATTAGCTAGATTTAATGGAAACAGTGTATTGAAAAACATTAGAAACTGAGATTGTAATGAATAAAGATTATCAATAGCAAGAGAAAAAAGATAACTAACATTGTTTTGTCTTGCACAGCAAGGCGACTCTTCATGTAAGCAGCAAACACTTTAAACCAGTGGTCCTCAGGTGGTCTGCACCTTATACGTGTGAAGCTAATCGTTACCAAAAAATGTCACACGCTTTTCCGTATTGAAAACACTTGTCGATAAACATATTGATCGATAAATGAAAGACTTACAAGAAAATTGTTATCACTCGTTTTTTTAACCACGAAACACAGAAAAGCTTTCGGTTAAACGTTATTAAAACGTAACTAAACAACCGTGAGTAACTTTATGTTTGAATTTATGTGCTTGCATTATTGCCTTTTTACTTATAGCCACTATGGTGTTGTGATAGCCACTTCGCTAATACCTTGGTGCCTGCCGTTCACTTTACGTCAACAACGTAAGGTAGCATTTGGCCCAAACATACGAGAGCTGTCGCACATACACTACACAACAACGCTTATGTATCTTTGTTTTTTTGGAACTGTGTGTTAATTCGTTGTGGTTGTTTGTCTTTGGTTAAATGTCTAAAAACTACTCTGATAGGAAATGTTCACGTTAATGTCAAGAATTCTATGAGGAGAGTGGAAAGAGTTGCAATTCAGTTGGATAATTGCTCTCACCCTTTTAATGATTTCCGCCTTGGATCAATCAGCTCTTGCCACGAAAAGCATCGTTTGAAATTGAAGTATGCTATCAACTAAAACAGATTGAATTGTCGGTGTTTTGGATCTACTGGTCTAGAAAAACTCGAACGATAATAATTTCCGTTAAATTTGACGATTTTTTATCTTAACGTTAATCTAACCGTAAACGAAACTGATCTTCGTTTCGTTTATAAACGGTGATTATGTCGTTGTGAACCGAAAATGCTACGTTTCGTCTGGTTAAGGGGCATTATGCCTGCAGTTAAAACATTAATCCGGAGAGAAATTTGGACATAGATGATATATAACAATAGAACACAATACGCTTTTCTTAAACTTCATTAAAAGAGACACATCGTAAACAGACGCGTGACAAGGTGGAACAAAAAACAGTCGTTCTATATAAAAGCGGACTACCACACTGAAAAATTTGATAATAACTATAGGAGAAAGAATACGTTATTGTTTACGTAAGCACGAATAAGAGACGATTTTCACCAACATCACACTTCAAAGGAAAATACAACAAAATAATACTCGGCTCCACAATTATACACTAAGCCACTAGACAGCTATCATCACCCGTTAGTATGGACCATGCAAAAATCCATAAAAGCCAGAACTGTCCTTACGTCCCGATCTGTACTCGTCTATCACATGATTCCCAGGTTTATCACGTGGTCCTAATTACATTGGAACAATTCTCATAGTCCGTTTTGTTTCTACCGAACCATAAATCATTACAAAACTTCGTTGGGTTAAAAGTACAAAGTACTGCAAAATGTAACTGATAGCGGATGATGAATGTTTAGTGTCGTTAGATGTCGTCGCGTGTTATTCACTAATTATACAACAAATCATGGCTTCAAAAGTAATAACTGCTAAAACTGGGTGAAAATAAAGGAAAAATACGATTACTCATAAGGAGCAAGTTTCAAATTATTTTTTTCGATTATGGCTTAAAAGACAACATTACTTACCGTGCTACAATCCACCACTACAAAATAAGAATACACTAAACATATGACGCATACTTTTTTAATAATGGGCAACCCCTTTTCCCCAATCCATCTATTCATGATATAAGAACATGTCTGTGGACGACGCGTTCTGTCTTTCCACTACCCTTTTATTGAATTACACAAAAACAACTACAAAACATACAAAATCAAAGTTATAGTCAAATTATTTACGATGATATTTTCGCTTCTACTGCATGCCAAGAAAAATTATCTTACAAAAGTTACAATATTAGATGTTTTTAAATTCTAAATACCATAATCGACTCTAAAGTTTTACGAGGTCTCACGAAAAAGAAGATAACAAACAACATCGACCTTTTCTCAGACACATCGTAGTAAACGGTTGTTTTATAAATCCTCAACAGATAGATACTAAAATCCTCAATGAATTGGTACTCGAAAGAACCAACCTTCTTATCGTGCCGCTTATACTTTTGACCTCAATAACACTTTGTATATCTTCACAGCCTTTTCAAATACAAAAATAAATAAATATTACCGGCGAAGTACTTCATTAGAACAAAATACTTATCTACTCAGCCATCAAAGTTTTACACTGATCGTCAATTATTAGGCAACAATTTAAGATTCGACTGATTCATTTAATAAAGAATATATTTTATCGCGGAACCATATCATATCACAAATCTAATCTATACAGAGGAACAAGGGACTAATAGTAAATATGTAACCACAAAACTACCACAGTACGCTTCCCGATCACAAAAACCTCAGACAAAGCGATACTTCAAGTTTCCGAGTTTACTCACTGCTTAGTCATTCCTAGGCTCACATTGGAAAATGTCTCACATCATGACTTGACCAATATGCGCTATCAAAACTAACAATATCATATAAGAAACTAGCGACTTGACATGCTGTTTTATCGAACTGCACCCCTTTATGGCCAATATGGGTCTTTCCTACGAAGAAAATCCTAAAACACACCCCATCAGATACTTCGCAATCCAAATGTTAGTCTAATGTCGTTAGTTTGACAGAAATTATAATGTAAAAGGGACTATCATCTTGTACAATATGTATGTATAGAATGAATTAGAGAGCGATGAGAAAGCTGTCAAATAAGTGATTTGTGATATTGGTGACCACACAATAGAGGATGCGTATCTCGGCACGCGGGTAGGTTCTGATGCACGCATTACTCGATATACGAAATCAAGAAAAATAACAGCAACAGCTTATTCGGCACAGGGCTATCCAATTAGAAAATAAAACGACACAGTCTGAGTTGTTGTGAAAACATTTAAACCAGATAATCAGATCAACCGACGAAACAGGATTATTTATGTTGCTATGAGAAAAAAGCGCTTCACTAGTTTACACCCTTAGAAAGCCTTAAGAATTGTCTTTCACAAGTAATAGAAATATAAAAAGCGGAATAAGGAAACACAATTCAAACACAAAAGAAGATACAAGACAATATCGCCGTAACGAGCGTATACTCTCCTTGTCGCTGTTACCTATTAATGTTTATAATTAGGTTTTTTAGTATGACATAGTTTACCGCATGTAGTGGTGTTGGTATCGATTTTTCCATTCAATTCAAACTTTATACACCAAATTGTTTTAATATTTAATAAATTATTGTTTATAAGTATTTAAATGTTGTCTAGTGAATAAAACTTATGTTGTTTTTTCGTTTAAGTATCCCACATGTGGTAAGTATGACACATACTTCTTGTTATCAATACAATATTTGAATTGCAATATTCAAATTTGCAATTCGATTATTGTCGATCTGATTGGGTTCTTTGTTGTTTTGTTTTATTTAAATACAAATCACCGTCTATCACGCTCTGATGATTGCCAAGGAAAGGAAAATGGACGAACTGAAACGTTCCAGTTCTGAAAAGGTTGGATGAAATCAAGTCTATTTGTGTCTTTATTTTGCACCCACCGACAATAGATCTGACCCTAAGCTTTACAATTTACAACTCAAAATATTATTCAAACAGTACGGAAGGAAATATCTATATAGACCTATCTTTAATCGTTATTCCAACTATATTGTAAACACTTTTCTCTTTAGGCAACATACCACTTGTAGGCAAAAGGCTCCCTCCAATTTAAAGATTGCCCGACGCCAACCAACAACATACAGATGATCGCCGCAAAGGGCCGCCTTCAGTTTTTTTAACGGCTGGTGTGAGTACTAGGAGGCTACAATATTACGCGGACGTTGGCAGAACAGTAGCAAATCCCGGACCATCAGTGTCGCTACCACCGCATCTGGCACATTGTTGTACTATTTTTTTTTTTTTGTTAAACACCCCATTATGCCAAGACGGAAGTTATTAGGACTGCGATCTCGAACCTCATTTACCTTTCGTCGACTTCACACTTTCTTTCCAGAAGCTTTACGTTGTAGCTCCACAGAAGACTTTATCGCTGATTTGTTGTACGCGATATGCTCCGACGCTACACAAAAAAAAATACCTTGAAAGCTTAGGGCGAGAACATATTACGGGAACAAGGATGCCGCCACCTCGGAAACATAAGCAGTCTAAGTGGAATATCATGGCGTGTTGGTAACCCCCATGCTGAAAATCCGTCTACGCCTTGGCGATTTAAAAGTTTTAAATATGTAGACGATACAATGTGCAGATGGCTCTTGTGTTCCATACATTGACTTCAACTAGTCCACGTTTTTTCTGCGACGGACTATATGAGTTCTCATTTTATAGATGACCACCTCAGTTTTCAGACTTTAGTTCGACTTTCCCCTACACTGTTTCAGATTTCTTAGGGTAGTAAAAACACCCGGCATTTACATAGTATGTCTTGAGAAAGCTTTTTGCGTTTTCACCACTATGAGCGTTCTTGGCTGAAGTGACAAAGTATTTCAACCTGTTTTACAAAAATTAGTGCTCCCACGTCAGTTTCAAATTTGTAACAAAAGCCGCTTCTAATATAAATTGGTTGATCGGTTGGATGAGAAATCCTGTGTGTAACCGTTGGCATTGCTACAGCTGACATGTTTTGTATTAAAATAAATTTTGAAGCGGTTTAGAATAAGTATTATTTTCGCAATTGGACTTTTATAACTGGCAGTGATTGACTCTATTCTCCTTGATATCCCTTTCGACCAGTCTTAAAAGAGTAGGAAGGTCCGGTTCTATTGTTAGCGGAAGTCTTAGGACTCGGGTATTTTTTCAATTCCGAATCAATTGGGACATGTTCATTTGCGTAGTCCCCCCATCTAACTCGTACAGAGTCCTTCCCACCAAATTTGTCAACCGTCCTCTAACAGCAGTCTCACTCGCAGCGGGACATGCCTCACGATGTAATATTCTCATCTCCGCGGCAGGTTTATCAACGAACCCCAATTCGGGCCCGTTTCCTTGCGCCCCGAGGATCTTGAGAAATGGCTTTTTGCTGCGTTTTGCCGGAAAATTACTCTTTTTAAGGACGGGTCAATTCACTTCTTGTCACAGGGTTTGTTGTTCCTCGCTGCAAGGATACATGATTTTGCCAGACTCGCCATGGCTTTGGTCTTAGAGCTAGACCCTAAAACCAGCCGTCGGACGTCCCCTTCCGTAATTTCTATAAATATTCTTTTTGTGGTCCCCTGCTTGTTCAAAGCCCAAGCGGCGTTCACAGCTTAGCTCTGCGCCCGTTCTCTTAGCGCACCCAACTTACATTTCCCAGCAAGCTCCCGCTGGCTGATCAGCAAAATGACCATATCTAGTTCCCCTAGAGCTCCAGCGGCATTATAGCTGCTCTGCAGCTCTACTAGTCGCTCACGTTATATTATCTCGGCTCGTAACTACAATCTCCGTAGTAAAGCTAAGGCATCAAGCACATGCCTAATAATATAATACACTCCTCGGAACCCGTCTTCTTCCCTCTTCTTTTGACTACAAGTGTATTCCATTTCTGTCTGGGCATGCACGATCGTGTGTAGGTCAGGAAATACAGACTCCTCCCTCAGTCCCTCCATCACCTTTGTGTCCACTGTCTTGCAACTGCACAGAAAAATATGCTTTCCGCTTGAATGTCCGCCACCAAATGTCTAAGCCACGCGCACGCGGTTAGGTTGGGCCCACTTCCTAAGGATTTAGGGTTTCTTTTCTTTTTTTTATCTGGTCTTCCCCGACGTAGAAACCCCCCCCGAACGTTGGCTTCATTTGTGACGGTATGCAAGGCCCCTAAAACCCAAGGACACCGGGCACCCCACATGATTATTACCTAGGAACACGAACCTATGTCACAGGGCCACAACAGGCAATGCTGCCGGTCCTAGCTGTCTCAACAACCCAGGCGGTATGTCATCCTCGCTCATCTGTACTCTCCTGTAGTTGAAGTGATCTGACACTCTATCTAAGTCTCCCCGTTTGCACTTCCGAATTCGCAGTTACAGTACCCTACTGTGATTCAACTGGTAAGATCACGCGAGGTGGTACAAATCGATTTCATGACAGCGGCACAACATCCGCATGCTGCGATTAAAGAGACATAAACTAATCCAGCTAAGATTCTGCTCATATTGCAGACCTGTTCTGGGTACAATGTCCACAGTAAAAAGTATCGTCCAATGAGAACGAAATAATGGATGCGCGGTGCTCGCGTTTATCATAACCACTCAGTGAAACTATTCATTTTACTATGCTGATCTCCGACCAACGGCGCAGGGACCAAGTCTTGGATACGCTCATGGCTTATCTGTCTGGTGTCTATTTAAGTTGCCGTTTCGACTTAATGGCGACAAAATATCGCATCATCTTAGGCGATTGCAATGCCTATCACGACACTATTGACATCAAACTCTGCTAGGTGCGGATCCAGCAGAGGTTGAGATGTGGACGGATCGAATTAAGAAGGACAATGACGCTCCGCAAAATAAACGGAGACCGACTCCACTCGTCCAATTGTATGGTATGGCAAGCTTGACACCAGTTACGCCAGAGATATCAATCGCTCGTGAGCGCAAGGAGCGTAATACTGCGTGTCAACTGGAGCCGATTGCACTTCCTATTGGCATCTGACCACCGCAATACGTCCATCACTCGCTCGAGTCCCGTACCGCCGGGGGGGGGGGGGGACTTTTTCATGTCTCTGAAATAAACGCACTTCCATAAACTTAAAAAAAAGGAAAGTGGGAAGAATATAAATCCTCTTACAGAACCAGCCGCTTTGCGCCTCGCTATCCCGACTGATGCTCGCGAAAGAGGCAGCGTCGTCCTTCCCGTCTAAGGTCGTTGAATCCGCCGCGGGGGGGGGGCATCCCCCACCTCGCGCTTATCACGCGAGCTTGAGAACTCCCGAAATTGGCTCTCAGTTTCCGACAGGACCCAGGTCGCAAATTTCAGCGACTGTTGAGACGCTGACCTTATAAAACCCCACCCTCTCGTCCACGATCCCGGCGACCACCCAAATAATCGGACATAAACTCAACACACATGAGATTGCGTTTGTGGGAATAACCCAGCGGTGCGAAATGGTGAGGAGCATATATGAATGCGGTAAACCTCGTTGCCTAGTGTGGGTAAGCTTGGTCACCGTAAAGTCCCAATCGAATCCGATGCAACTGCCAAAACGTAACAAAACTTCCCATTTCGCCTTTGGCGAGAAAGTGCTTGTCGCATGCGAACAAATGTCGCGTGAGCGCTTTATTGCCGCCAATAATAATGCAATTCTACGGTGACAAAGCCAGACGTAGGGCCAACAGGACACGAGCACAAACATAAATTCAGGCCTGTGCCTCCAATTTAGCCATTCACCGCCAAAGTATCGGTTGGAGATGACATCGATGTGAAGCAATAAACCATCTATATAAGCGGTAGTGCGGTTTAATCAATAACCTCCACCTCTAGATCACAGTACTACGTTGCGCCACAGACCTATCAATAAGTTTTAATACGGTCAAACTCATGCAAGACATGGAGGATTCTACCTTATGCTCCCTCCAAGTCTAAATGTAGACCGCTAAATTATCTGGGTGGATGCAGGCGCATCGGTGCCATTTAGTAATACGGAAACATCTAAACCAAGGAGAGTTGATATATCTGGGAGTTGTCACAGAGGTGGCACTGCTATTCCCCACTTCTTGTTTAAGTTTATGACATACGCCAAAGCTACTCGCCACCAAAGGATTAGTTACATAGCGCCGATGAAATGCACAATAATGGCCACAGACACAGGCCCACAGGTTTTGATGGCGAGTATGAACATAAAAAAAAAGGCTACCCCCTGATCTTCACGCAGTTTTCATTTCACCCAGTGAAACCTGACATTTATCACAACTGACAATAATCACCGGCAGACCTACTAACATCTTACCAACATGAAAGGTCCAAAGTGTCGACCAGTTTTGCAACGTTCCACATACAATGGCACTACGCTACCGACTGTCTTACCACCCATATATTTCCGTGTCTGAGTTCGATAGGATCTATATTTTTGGGAGGCTATGCAGCCGCAAATTATACCGAAAATCAAGGTAGCCGTAATAACAATTACAAGAATCTCTGCGGCAGATACTTGCGGAAAAAATCGTAAAGAACGCAGCCCCTAACCACTAAGGCTGTATCCTCCAAAAGCCGGACCGCACTATGGTTGCGACGCTGAAAGACGCGGCCCGGTATACTCACCGTTCGAGCGCACACATATGCTTTGTTGGACAAAATTACGAAACTGTTACTGGCAGATCGCGTTGACCAAAAGAATATGTTACATTTTTCGCTGTTTGTTTTGTTCTTTTTTATAAATTTTCTTTTTAAATCAAAATCACAAGAAATTAAATTTCAATTCAAAAATGATGTTTGATTTTATTTTTTATAAATAAATTGAAAGATTTGACAAAAAAGTATTACCGCTCTATGGAGGGTGGAGCCGTGTGTAGAAGTCCACGCAAAATCGGAAAGCTCCTCGACTGCCATTTTCACCTGGGTAATCGGCCAGAGACGATTCTTTTTGCCATTGCTGGTTCAAGCAGCTCATACTGCCGGTCGCTTGCGGCCAAGTATCTCTACGGTGTAGCCGACAAACATCCGTTAGCGAGGAGCTGTACAGCTGTGAGAAGGTCGACACCTGCTAGGCGCACTCTGATCAGAATCGGTTAAGGGCTCAGCCGGTTGTAGATCTCTCAGCACTGGCAGCGTCTGTACACCTCTCAGGTGCAGGAATGCAAAGGCTGGGCGGCTGGTTTCTTGTAGCACAAGTGCGCTCGCTCTAAAAACTTGTTGCAAGTAACATCTCAACCCCGCTTAGCGGGTGGGCGCGTGGGCTTGGGGACGGCCATCGTAACACCATACTCCAATGACATGACTATAACAAACAAGGCCCGGTTCAATACACAAGCTCCATGATGTGGACGACCATGGGCAAACGTTGAGTGAGCAAATTTGGAATTGAGGGCATGCACCTGACCGCTCCGCTTCCTCGAAATGGGTATTGTCTGCCGATGCCCG